>JAHWGI010001217.1:0-185760 GCA_029379305.1 Frankliniella fusca
CGGTGAATACCAACACACACGCACGCACACACACTGACACACACACACACACACAAAAGGTTCCAGCGAGGCGGGCCGCTTAGTCCAGGAAATAAAGACGTTTTAGGGGCCTTACCCAGGAAAAAAATTGTATATAAAGATGAATTTTTGTGAGCTGATAGAGTTCGATGCGCTGATTAACGTAATTTTTTTTGTATTCTTCTAACCCTGGTGCTTAACTCGGAAATTGAACGCAAAGGGCGTAAGTGCACCTTTTTGGTTTGCGGGCTGTAGCGACCGGAGTTTTTGTCCGATCACCGTGGGAGACGACTGGAAATGATCGGGAAAGAAAGGGGAAGAAACTAGCAATTGCACTTTTTCCGAAAAGTGTTTCTTTCCGTTCAAAAAGTGCCGATAAAGTCAAATTTTTGGTCCGCGCGTGTGTTCAATTTCCATTCAGCTCGATGGCGTTTCTGTACAAAGCATGTAAGCGAAAAACTGGTCCTTATGAACGCTGTGCGCCGAACCTTTCCCTGCAATTCGCCATTTTCTCCTTTTTTGTGCGACCACCGTGAGCCCGTCAAATCGACCTGGAATGAACCCCTGCAGCAGCCCGCGCGTCGGCAGCGCGCTCCGTGCCGCCGCGCGCCGCCCTGCTCCGGCTACCCCTTCCACCACGCCGCGGCGGCTGGCTCCGGAGGCCCACGTTCTCTCTCTCGCTTGCTCCCACTGGAGGGACAAGGACGGTGCGCCGGCCGGGGCTGCGTCCGCTCGCCTCCCTCCGCTCGAAATCTAAGAAATAAAACGTCCAAATTAATGTATTTCAAAGCTCTTGAGCAAAATTTCAGCCAGCGTGTCGTGTATAGCACAGTTCTTTCTCCCTGATGCCGAAGAAACCACAAATAAATATCCCAAAGGAACCAAGCAGGACACGATAAAGTACACCACTAAAAAGTACTTTTAACGCTTCCTGTGGGTGAACGGTTCAACATATATTTGTTTTTGCTTTCGGGTTTATTTCAAAATAAGGTGACACTTTGGTTAGGCGAAGTCATAACAGTTGTCCAACGCAACTAGAGTTGCTATACACAGTTTTGTTAAATTTTCTAACGAAAGTTCACCATTACGCCCTAAAATTGATTTGGTAAATATCACATTAATGGAATTTACAAGGCTCATTCTGTGTCCTTCAGTAACTGCAATCCTGTAAGAAAAACAAATATATGTTGAACCGTTCACCCACAGGAAGCGTTAAAAGTACTTTTTAGTGGTGTACTTTATCGTGTCCCGATTGGTTCCTTTGGGATATTTATTTGTGGTTTCTTCGGCATCAGGGAGAAAGAACTGGGCTATACACGACACGCTGGCTGAAATTTTGCTCAAGAGCTTTGAAATACATTAATTTGGACGTTTTATTTCTTAGATTTCGAGCGGAGGGAGGCGAGCGGACGCAGCCCCGGCCGGCGCACCGTCCTTGTCCCTCCAGTGGGAGCAAGCGAGAGAGAGAACGTGGGCCTCCGGAGCCAGCCGCCGCGGCGTGGTGGAAGGGGTAGCCGGAGCAGGGCGGCGCGCGGCGGCACGGAGCGCGCTGCCGACGCGCGGGCTGCTGCAGGGGTTCATTCCAGGTCGATTTGACGGGCTCACGGTGGTCGCACAAAAAAGGAGAAAATGGCGAATTGCAGGGAAAGGTTCGGCGCACAGCGTTCATAAGGACCAGTTTTTCGCTTACATGCTTTGTACAGAAACGCCATCGAGCTGAATGGAAATCGAACACACGCGCGGACCAAATATTTGACTTTATCGGCACTTTTTGTACGGAAAGAAACACTTTTTAGAAAAAGTGCAATTGCTAGTTTCTTCCCCTTCCTTTCCGATCATTTCCAGTCGTCTCTCACGGTGATCGGACAAAAACTCCGGTCGCTACAGCCCGCAAACCAAAAAGGTGCACTTACGCCCTTTGCGTTCAATTTCCGAGTTAAGCACCAGGGTTAGAAGAGTACAAAAAAAATTACGTTAATCAGCGCATCGAACTCTATCAGCTCACAAAATTCATCTCTATACAATTTTTTTCCTGGGTCAAAACCTTTATTTCCTGGACTAGCTCGGGTGTCTGAATAGGCGGGGCCCGGGCTGGCCCTGGAGAGGCTGTGTGATGGTAGCGGAGACATAAGCGGTATGAATTGCAAACAGTATCTGAACCTGTCTGTGTGATTATATACAATGTTCAACATTTCGGCTAAATTTTCAAACGTGCAACCCCACTGATTTACCCCTGTCCCTCTCTCTATCTCTTTCTCTCCCTCGCTCTCCCTCTCTCTCTCCCTCCCTCTCTCTCTCTCTCTCTCTCTCTCTCTCTCTCTCTCTCTCTCTCTCTCTCTGTCTCTCTCTCCCTCTCTCTCTCTCTCTCTCTCTCTCTCTCTCTCTCTCTCTCTGTCTCTCTGTCCCTCTGTCTCTCTCTCTCTCTCTGTCTCTCCCTCTCCCTCCCTCCCTCGCTCCATCTCTCTCTCTCTCTCTCTCTCTCTCTCTCTCTCTCTCTCTCTCTCTCTTTCTCTCTCTCTCTCCCTCCCTCGATCTCTCTTCCTCTCTCTTTGTCTCTTTCTCTCATAGGCGAGCCTTTGTGACAAAAGAGCATTCAGTTGAAAGAAGCAGGAGAGCAAACAACTGTTTTGACCCTCGGAGAAATGTTTAAGAGTGTGCGTAGGAGGGGGCGGGGGAGGAGGGCCCGATGCTGTTTCCGAATAGGCATCATTCGCACTGTGCGTGCCGGTAGAGTAGTGTGTCCTTCAGACAAGGACAGCGTGGACCCTGCTGTTGTTACGCAGCCCTCACTAAATGGCGTGAAAGTGGATGCAGCAGGGGCCGGCGGACTGACTCAACCCGAAAAACAGTAAGGCAGTCGGTGCGGCAATAAAAAAAAGGTCAATCCTAGAGTCTGCTCATGTTGGGTTGGACATGTGTCGCTGGACCTTCGAAGAGTAGGGGAAGGAAATGAACTTTTCATTCAACGGGGAACGGCACGTGACAAGGAGGAGCCAATCACATTTTACAACAGCCAAGCTGTAGTTGCATCTCCTTCGAAGTAACATCCCTTGCGTGAGGCTGGAGAGGGGCCCCCGCCGGGCCCGCCGGGCCAGTCGCCTCCCGCGCACCGTGCGATACACTTGTCTCCGTGTAACGAGTTTGTCCAGCAGTGTT
The DNA here is from genome assembly GCA_029379305.1 of Frankliniella fusca. Taxonomy (NCBI): domain Eukaryota; kingdom Metazoa; phylum Arthropoda; class Insecta; order Thysanoptera; family Thripidae; genus Frankliniella; species Frankliniella fusca. Next base: position 3,175 of record JAHWGI010001217.1, read on the forward strand.
GCGTGATTGAGCTGATTTCAGTCCGCAAGTTTTAGATAGTGTTCTAAGAGTGATTTGTGAAAAGTGATAAGAGGTAATTTGACTCTGAATTTAACGTGTGAATTGGATTACTGCTCCGCTGAGCCCTTCACCATCCGCCGCGGTCGCAGACAACCGGACCGCAATTATTATTACTTTCAACGCCCGCACCGCCCGGATCGGGCCTCGCTCCTTTCATCGACGCGTGTCTACCTGTCAGCACCCCAGCCTGCACCCTCGCTGGCCTTACCTGAGCGCCATCAGAAGACCAGTCCCCCCCCCACCGCTCCGGCAAGAAAAAAGGTAAGTGGTCACGATTCATTGTGTCCCATGTCCTCTTCTGGGTCCCCCCTCACCCACCTTACCACCTGGGCACTGAATTCGCTTACCGCCATTTAACGACTCAAAATCGCAGCACATCGTCGCTTGTACTCCGCGCCCTACGTCACGCCCCGGCACGCCCGCGCCCACGCCCCACGCCTCGCACCCCACGCCACGTCTCGTGCCGCTGCCCCGCGCTTCCCGCGCCTCGCCTCGCGCCCCACGCACGCCACGCACCCCACGCCACGCGCCCGCACCGCCGCCCCACGCTGCTGGCGCAAGGTTATATTTCCCCCTTATAAAATAAAATTTAGGCTAGATTAGAGCAGGGCGTGGTATAGGGATATTGCTTGATCAGGTGGTTAGGCGAAGTAATTAAATCCAGGTTGCGCGTCCAATGTCTTATTTCGCAAGGGATCAATATTTCACTGTTTTTAGCCCGCCCTTCTGCTTTGAAAAAGCTTCAGAGCGGGCTTATGCAATCGATCTGGTGTCTGTCTGTCTGTCTGTCTGTTTGTCTGTTTGTCTGTTTGTTTGTCTGTCTGTCTGTTCCACTCGAAGGAGTTGAGCTAGAGAGTTGAAATTTTTAGGGTATCTTAAGGGTCACTCCTGGACACCGAAACGCCTGGTGCAAATCCTGCCAACCCTCATTAAGGCACTGAAAAAAATTATTAAAGTTTTCACAGAATAAATAAAAAAAAATCAACTTTTTCCAACCCCGTCGACCCGTACCTCTCCGGAAGCGTCATTTCGCGTCTAGTTCAATGGTGCACACCGTTTTACGAAAAAATGGACCCAGCTCGCGACTACACTGTAAAAAGCACCCGTAATTGGTCAAGTTTTCAACTTTTCTCAACCCCATCGAGCTGCACCTCCACGGAAGTGTCTTTTCGCGTCCAGTTCAATGGCGCCCACCGTTTTTCGATGAAAAGGACCCAACTCGCGACTACACTGTAAAAAGCACCCAAAATTGACCCACTTTTCAACTTTTACGAACCCCATCGACCCGCACCTCTCTAGAACCGTCTTTTCGAGCGCAATTCAGTGGTGCCAACCGTTTTTCAATTTTCAGTGTTGCCAATCGTCAAAACTCAAACATTTCGATTATTTTCGACATTTCTCGATATTTTCCGATGTTTTTCGATATTTTCGACATTTTTCGTTGTTTTTCGATATTGTTCGACATTTGCGATATTTTTCGACATTTTCGATAATTTTCGATATTTTTCGATATTTTTCGATAATTTTCGATAATTTTCGATAATTTTTGACATTTTTGATAATTTTCGATGTTTTTTGATATTTTTCGACATTGTTGACATATTCCGACATATTTTGATATTTGTAAACATTTTTGACAATTTTTGATATTCTTCGACATTTTTCGACATTATCCCTCATTTTTCGACATTTTACATATTTTTCGATATATCTCAACATTTTAAAGATATTTCGAGAATTTTCGACTTTTTTGACGTATTTCTACTTATTTCGAAAATTTTCGACATATTTCGACAGTTTTTGAAATTTTTGACACCCCTCCACGCATATATCGTTAAAATCGTTTCGACGAGCGTAATTCAGTGTTGCCAACTGCTGCCAAATAAAGTCCGAGTTCGACCGTTCCATCTGAGGCCGAACTCACGTATTTCGACATTTTTCGAGATTTCTGACTCCCCTTTTTTGCCGAATAACTGACCGTTTAGTCACTATCGGCACGTTTTCAAAGCAGAAGGGAGGGCTGTAGTTTCGGTGGTTCACCGTTACAAACTGCCTCTTTCCGAAGAGAATGCCTTTACGGGCCGCAGGCCCGATCATTTACAAGCTAAGAGGACGTTCTGTGTGACTTAGTGGTCAGGCCGAAGGCCCGACCGAACGCCGCCGGCAGGCCAAGCAGGCACGCCCCCTGCCGAACGGAGTTGCCAGCGTAGCAAAGCGGAGCTGGCAACGACGTTTGGCGGAAGGGCGGGCCTGCTTGTTTGTTTGGCAATGATCATTGCCACTTTTTGGCAATGAAGTTGCCCTCATTGCCACTGGGCTGGCAATGAAGCGCCTTTTTGGTATTGAATTCAATACCAAACGCATTGGCGATAGGACATTTTTAAGGTCGGTACAGTGGCAATGAGCCACTCATTGCCAACCCAGTGGCAATGAAGCCATTGCCACACCCTGGCAATGACAGAAAGCCAAACAAATAACAGAAAAAAACATTGAAAATAAGCTCAAAATTATTGTCATTTTGTTCATTGCCAAACCCTTGGCGATAGAGTTCATTGCCACTATGCTGGAAATGGAGTTTCATTGCCAAATTTGGAATTGAAGTCATTGCCAAATTTGGCATTGACTTCGAGGCCAAATTTGGCATTGACGTCAATGCCAAATTTGGCAATGAACTCCATCGCCAAGGGTATGGCAATGAACAAAATACCAATAATTTGGGTATTATTTTCAGAGTTTCTTTGATTTTATGTCAATGCCAAGTTTTTTGGCAATGGCTTCATTTCCAGCGAGTTGGCAATGACCGGCTCATTGCCAGTACAGTGCCCTTAGTTTTGTCTTATCGCCAAACGTGCTTCATTGCCACGAATGGTATTGGTTTCATCGCCAAATGAATAACAGTGTTGGCAATAATTAAACGCGCCGTAGAAAGGCGTGCTGGAATAAATATAAAATTGTAAATTGATTTTAACACATGAAAATATATATTATTCGGAGGAGGAGGGAGGGGGGCACGGGATCGGGCGAGGACAGTGCAGCTCTCTCTCTCTTAGGCGGGCGGACTGAATATGTCTCTCTCCCACTACAGTAATCATCCGCAAAGAGTCGACCCGCAAAGAGTCGATTTCATGTGACGGTCCCTGCTTACGCAGAGGGGTCCGGGACCCGAGGAGCTCGACCCTCGAAGATGATTGACAGGGGTTTGCTGGGTCGCCAGCGCGCACCCGCATAGTGTTGTGGCGCGCCCGAGCTCTGACGCTATTGTCGGCCGGCACAGGCCGGAGGGTGGATATCCTCGGGGCCGCACGGGCAGGCCAGGTGCCGGTCGGCACAGCGCGTCGGGCCACTCCAGCGTCGGGCACGCTACTTTGCTAATCGTTTTATGGTCCGCTCGGGCTCGGAGCTCGACCGGAGCTCGACCCTTGCAACATGTGTCTTTCGGTTTTCGTGGCCGCAAAGAGTCGAGCTTGTCCCCCGAACTCTCGACTCTTTGCGGATGATTACTGTACCACGCAAGGTGGGCTGCAGCTACCTCTCTCGCACTACAGGGCGGGGCGGGGGGCAGCATCAGCATCTGTCTCCCTCCCACTACAGAGTGAGGCGAGGGGTCGACCACTTGAAATTTTTGTGTACATGGAATATATTCCAGTTGGAATATCTGGAATATTTGGAATATTTGGAATATTTTTGGAATATTTGGAATATTTGGAATATTTTTGGAATATTTGGAATATTTGGAATATTTGGAATATTTTTGGAATATTTGGAATATTTTTGGAATATTTGGAATATTTTTGGAATATCTGGAATATACGTTGGAATATCTGGAATAGGTTGGAATACATGCAAAAAATTGAATATTAAAATGACCGGAACAATTTTTCAACCCAGAAAGCTTCTCTGGTGGAACACAATCTTCAAGGACGGTCAAATACCCTACTTTGAGGATCGTTTACGGCAGCGAGCTCAACTTTCCTGATCTCGCTATCGTGAACCATGGGTTGGTTCTGTTGGTTTTATAAGTCTATCAGTAACGAGCCTCCCGCCCGGTGCCGGCGCCCGAGATGCCGACTGCGGGGTAAAGCAATCGGCGTCCCCATTGGCGCATTCACGACACTGAACTATGCTCTAGGTCACGATTCTGTTGCTGCTGGTCGCCGAGCGTTCGAACATCATGTCCATGTCCATAACCAGGGGTCTACTAGGGAGGGTGTTATGACTACCACTTCTGTATGATGTAATCAACCGTAGATTTTGTTGGAATACCTGGAATGCTGTTGGATTATATACCAGGTGGCTGACGGACGCCGTGCACTTTTTGTACAATGCAACCCGCCCGCACCGCTCTATCCGGGACTGCATACCCATCAGGCGCCGGGGACCGGCTCCAAGCCTGGACGCTCCGCTCCGGCTCTGATGTTGCAGCCATCGTCCCGAAAGGGCCCTCTCGCGGTTCACGCGGTCTACGGCGGGGCGTTACCGGGGGAGGGAGGGGGGGGGAGGTTCACGGTTTCTCGGGAGTAACCCGCGAGTCCGCCGGGAGAGCTCGCGGTCTGCGAGTCTCTCCGTGGGAGTATCTCGCGAACCGCGGATCCTCCGCGGGGGAAGGTCGAGGTCCGCGGATCCTTCTCGTAGGTTGCTCGCAGTCCGCGAAGGACCCACAGAGGATCCGCGGTACTCGAGATTCCTGCGCGGCAGGACGCGCGGACCGCGAACTTTCCCGGCGGGCTCGCGGGTTACGCTCGCGAAACCGCGAACCTCCCCCAAGGAACGCCCTACCGTAGACCGCGCGAACCGCGAGAGGGCCCTTTCAGGCGCGTATTAAGGGGGGGGCGGGGGGGGGGCGATCGCCCCCCCCTGTGGCCTCTAGACAACCGCCTGAAAGGTAGGCAAATTGTGCTACAAAACCCCTGTAAGTAGGCAACCTGAAGGGCACCGCCCCCCCCGTCGGTCGGACCTTAATACGCCCCTGGGCCCTTTCGGGGCGTTCGCTGCAATAACAGTGTCGGAGCGGAGCGTCCGCGCTTGGAGCCGGTCCCCAGAGCCTGGTGGGTATGCAGTCCCGGATGGAGCGGTGCGGGAAGGTTGCATAGTACAAAAAGTGCATGGCGTCCGTCAGCCACCTGGTATAATTCGGAAAATCAGGGTGAAATATTTGGAAAATCTGGAATATTTGGAATATTTTTGGAATATTTTGAATATTTTTGGAATATTTGGAATATTTGAAATATTTGGAATATTTTTGGAATATTTAGAATATTTAGAATAGTTTTGGAATATTTGGAATATTTGGAATATTTGGAATATTTAGAATATTTGGAATATTTTTGGAATATTTGGAATATTTTTGGAATATTTGGAATATTTTTGGAATATCTGGAATATACGTTGGAATATCTGGAATAGGTTGGAATACCTGCAAAAAATTGAATATTAAAACGACCGGAGCAATTTTTCAACCCAGAAAGCTTCTCTGGTGGAACACAATCTTCAAGGACGGTCAAATACCCTACTTTGAGGATCGTTTACGGCAGCGAGCTCAACTTTCCTGATCTCGCTATCGTGAACCATGGGTTGGTTCTGTTGGTTTTAGAGTCTATCAGTAACGAGCCCCCCGCCCGGCGCCCGATCTGCCGACTGCGGGGTAAAGCAACCGGCCGGCCCAGCCCATGGGCTCCATTTTGCATTTGCAATCCGCCCGCTCATGCTCGCCTCATATCCCTATGTTCCATGCTGCTCAGCCTCAGCTAAGCTCGTATATTGCTGGGTTCGGAAGCTCCAGCCGGCCTCATTTTGGGCACGCACATGCTACAAAGATCAGTCCAATTTCAGCGTCGCCATTGACGCTTTCACGACACTGACAACTATGCTCCAGGTCACGATTCTGTTGCTGCTGGTCGCCGAGCGTTCGAACATCATGTCCATGTTCATACCCAGGGGTCTACTAGGAAGAATGTTATGACTACCACCTCTGTATGGTGTAACCACCGAAGATTATATTGGAATACCTGGAATACTGTTGGATTATATAGAATTCGGATAATCAGGAGTATGTGGAATAGCAGGAATATGTGGAATATTTTTGGAATATTTGGAATATTTGGAATATTTTTGGAATATTTGGAATATTTTAGGAATATTTGGAATATTTTAGGAATATTTGGAATATCTGGAATATTTGGAATATCTGGAATATCTTGGAATATCTGGAATATTTTTGGAATATTTGGAATATTTTTGGAATATTTTTCAATGTGTACATGGAATATCCAAGTGGTCGACCCCTCGGAGTGAGGCTGGCAGGCTGCCGGTATCTCTCTCCCACTACAGTGCGGGGCGGGCGGGCTGCAGCGATCTCACTCCCACTACAGGTTGGGTCTGGCAGCCTGGAGGTGTCTCTCTCCCACTACAGTGCGGGGCGGGCGGGCTGCAGCGATCTCACTCCCACTACAGGTTGGGTCTGGCAGCCTGGAGGTGTCTCTCTCCCACTACAGTGCGGGGCGGGCGGGCTGCAGCGATCTCACTCCCACTACAGGTTGGGTCTGGCAGCCTGGAGGTGTCTCTCTCCCACTACAGGGCGGGGCGGGCGGGTTGCGGCTATCTCTCTCCCACTACAGGGTGGGTCTGGCGGCCTGGAGGTATCTCTCTCCTACTACAGGGTGGGGCGGGCGGGCTGCAGCCACCTCTCTCCCACTACAGGGTGGGTCTGGCGGCCTGGAGGTATCTCTCTCCCACTACAGGGCGGGGCGGGCGGGCTGCAGCTATCTCTCTCCCACTACAGGGCGGGCCCGGCGGGCTGCAGCTATCTCTCTCCCACTACAGGACGGGGCGGGCGTGCTGCAGCTATCTCTGTCGCACTAGCGGGTGGAGCGGGCGGAAATTTTAAGCGAGAAAAGAAGCGCGAATGCTCTGTCAGCCGTCCGCCGCGGCGATTAGGTCCGAGGGTGGTTGGGGGGGGGCAGGGGGGGGGGACGTCCCTTTTGCCCTCTCCCATAAAACTTCGCCTGTGACCCACCGCACCTCCCCTAGGGTTGTGCGATATTTCAATATTTCGATATCGATACGACATTGTCTGAAATCGATGGCTCGATACTGTACTTCGTTGATGTAGTATCGTGACATCAAAACTTGGATATCGCACAGCCCTAACGCCGTGCCCCGCCACGCCCATAGTTGAGATTTAAAGTCTAACGCCAATCGACAATATTTAACAATTATATTGAATAGTTCTAAAATTTTAAGCGAGAAAAGTGGCGCTAATGCTGCAAGCGTTAGCCGCGGCCCGAACCGCCGCTCTCCGAACCGCCCCGGCGAGTGCCGAGTCCCGCTGCACCCCGCCGCGCCCCTCCCCGCCCCGCCGCTCCCGGCCGCGCCCCACCGCACCCCTCCCCACCCCGCGTCGCGTGAGCAAGGTATCGTCAAAACACATAATTTAGGCCTGTATTTATGTGTTTTATCTTTCTCGCGCGCAAGTCTCGCGCTCCACGCCCGCTCCGCGCCGAACGGCACACTAAATTTTAAAGTACTTTTTCGTACATGTCATATGCACAGAAGTGCACGTCCTTCGTTATGTACCAAATCAAACATTTATATGTAAAATGTCCTACTTAAAAATGATTTTTGTTACACATAATTCCTGTTTCACGCTCTGGGTCCCTGCATAAAGTACGTTCTTTTTTGTTGTTGCTGTTTCTTTCTTTTTTTTCTTTTCTTTCTTTTTTTTTGTTGGGAGTGGGTTGTGTCAAAATGTGGACCCATGACTTTAATTTATGGGACTCGACGTTTCACTAGTAGTAAAAATGATTACGAAACGATTGGTACCATCCCATCACTCTCCGACATCGGGAACCCGGTGTACATCAACGATAAAGATTTGGGCTGCGCAATGCGGTGGCGGTGGTAGTGGTGCGCGGATCAGGGGCGTAGGAGCCGGGGGGGCCTGGAGGCACGTGCCCCCCCAACTTTCAGGGTTGCGTGCCCCCCCAACATTGAGGCTCGGCACAAGTTAAAATTTACGCTGTTTGAGGTCCAAAATCACGGGGATCAAATGGAATGGGATGGGCTGCTACGTGAGTGCGAGGCGCTATGTAGATGCAAGCGGCAAGCAGCCGCCCGCCTGCTGCCCGCTCGTCGCCGTTCCCTGCCATAATACGCGTTTATTATAACTTCAATTTCCAAAGACTCATTTTCTTAATCAAAGAGGAAAATATTAAAGCATCACTGTGAAAAATTTCCTCGTAAAGTTACGACTTTTCTTGTTATTTGTTATTACAAAATATATTGTAATTTTACGATGGGACCATTTTTTCTCGTCGAAGAATTCTAAGTTGATAGGAAGTGTTTGTAATGTTACGATTTCATGTTGTAATTTTACAAACAAATATCATGGAAAATTTTCCCGTACACTTACGAGTATTTTCACAGTGATGAAAGCGGAATTTCTTTTTTATGTAACCATGTAAAATGCAGATTCCTTACGGCGCGCCCGGCCACGTATAAAGGCACTCACAGAGGTCCGAAACGGCATGTGCGCTCCGTCTCTGTCGCAGGCAGGGGTTCGGCGTGAGTGCGAGTGAGACAGGACTCGCCCGGTCGGACGCGGCCCGCCCGGCCGAGTGGTGGGGGAGCAGCGGCCGGGCCGCGCGGAGAGCAGGGGGCAGCGGGGCCGCGCGCCAGCGGTCTGCACGGTTCCATTTCAACTCGATTTTCTCGAAAACTATTGCAGCCAGCACAAATCTAAAATAGGCGACGTCTGCCTCGAGAGTGAGCGCACAACGTTCAGAGGAGTCAATTTGCCCATTTTCCGGCCCGATCAGAAGTTATGACGAGAAACTTTCTAAGGTCGAGAAAAAAAATTGAAAAATTTCAATTGAACCGATATTTGAGTACAAAAATGTTGTCCAAACCACGGCGCTTGGGTCCTATCTCATTCCTTGTTCTTTTCCGCTCATTTTGAGCCTAGTCCGAAGCTTCTGCGACTTCCCGTTCCCGAGCAGCGGCTTTTAACGCAAAACCCTGCATTTAGGCCCTTTTTGTTCAAAAACAGACATACACTGCAAAACCAACAGTGTACTTAGCACGCTCATATAGGAGTGTACTTGGAAGCACGCTCCAGTTGATGCGTGCTTACAAGGTTGACTGTTCCCTGCAGTGTACTTGTCCAGCTTGACTCTTCCTTGTGCGTGCTTGCAAGGTTGACTGTTAAGAGCTGCGTGCTTTTGAAGAGTCAACCTGGACTAGTAGGCTGCAGAGAACAGTCAACCTTGTAAGCACGCACAAGGAAGAGTCAACCTGGCCAAGTACACTGCAGGGAACAGTCAACCTTGTAAGCACACACCAACTGGAGCGTGCTTACAAGTACACTCCTATATGAGCGTGCTAAGTACACTGTTGGTTTTGCAGTGTACGCACAGGGTTTTTCAAAAAAGAAAAAAAATCTTGTTTATCAGCATATCAAGATCTATCAGTGTACCAAAAATCAGCTTTACCCAATTTATTTCACACCTCTTAAGGGCTTTTGGCTAGGGATCCTGGACTATCTGGCGGCCATGAGGTGGGGGCACAGTCGCGCATCATTCCGAACCATCCTGTTCACATCGTTCGTTTTATTTTGTTACAGTGAAATGGAGAGAGTTGAAGGTTTCACTGGGGGGAGGTTTTATTACCTCTACCTCGGTTTTATCTACATTCTTTCTCACATCAGAGGTGCAGTCACATATGTGAAATGCCAAGTGGCGCGGTGTCCTGGCACTGGCAGTTTCACGGATGAGGCCGTGGCCACTGGTAGAGATCACAACCACGGCCCAGATGTGGAAGCCGTGGAGATGATCCGCTTCAAAAATGATCTGAGGCGCCTTGCGCGAGAGAGTGCCGACGATTACAGGCGAATCTACGACGACACATCTCTACGGTCAGTAACCAACCCCCATCTACAGAAACTCGTCAATAGGCTATTTCAAGGGAGCGCCGGAGAGGAAGTAAGAAGAACAAAACCGGAGACAGAGAGCGGTGGTGGGGGAAGGCGAGGGGAAGAGAGGTGGGCGGCGGGGAGTGTCCCCCTCCACCCGCCGCTTTTCCCCTCGCCTTCCCCCACCACCGCTCTCTGTCTCCGGTTTTGTTCTTCTTACTTCCTCTCCGGCGCTCCCTTGAAATAGCCTATTCTTCAAATAGAAGAGGAGCGACAGGAGCCCTGTAAACACATACATTCATTTGTGCAGGTATCCCAACGCGGCACGCGCATATGCCTTTCCCGCAGCAGCCCAGATGATGCAGCGGATAAGAAGAGCGTATAGGCCCCCGCAACCTACGTCGCTCATGAATCTACAGGACACCTTGCGCCATCCATCCTGGCGGAAGTGGGGCCTCGATTTGGGCAGCCAGGACTTCTTTCGTGAAACACTGGTTGCAGTGGATGGGACTGAATGTGCCGTCTTCGTGTCACACACGTTCAGTGACTTGGTGAGACGGGAAGGGTGGCACGCCCATGCCGACGGCACATTTAAGGCCGTCCCTCTGCATCCCGCAGTGGAGCAGCTGTTCACCCTCCACGTGATTGACGACGATGCCCACGGTCAGCAGAAGCAGGTAGGATACCACTCGTTAGGGACATAAATTAGCAAAATGAAGTACTTGTTTTTTTAGCAAGTCGCAATGGGGTATTTTTTTTTTGCGCGTCTTTTCGTTAAATTTTGGCGGGAAATACCGAAATGTCGATAACCTACGCATGGACTTCACGGAGTCTGAATAAATGTTTTTACTTCCATACAACTTTAGTACAACTTTTGCATGATAAGGAATTATTTGCAAGTTTGGAGAATAAATTACGTATGAGTAGTGGGAAGGGGCGGGGTTGATACCTCTCTCTGTGCATAACGTGAGACAATTTTCTTTGCGCAGTTGTATCCCGTGGCGTACGCGCTCATGACACGGCGCACCACCGACGCGTATGAGGCGGTGCTACGCTGCGTCTGCCGACACGTGGATGGGATGCAGACCCCGGCCGACTTGATGGCGGACTTCGAGCCTGCACTACGTGGCGCGTTCCGTCGAGTCTGGCCGGATGTGGACGTGAAGGGCTGTTGGTTTCACTTTGGACAAGTAAGTTGTAACTTTTTCTTAAGCGTTTTATTTTCACGTTTTAGTAACGCGTGCACCATCCAGCCCAAAGATGCCCCGTCCCTGTTGAACTTATTGTTTTGTTTTTCCAGGCGGTGCTTCACCGTGCTTTGGACGTGTGCCACCTCAAGAATTTGTTCCAAGAGAACGCGCTGGCTGGGAGAGTGCAGAAAATGCTGATGGCAGTGCCACTTTTGCCAATGAACTTAATCGTGAGCGGCATCGACTGCATTGAGCGCTATGCAGCTCGTCACGACCTCGCCGACCATTTCGTGGCCATGATTCAGTACATGAGAACATACTGGATCAATGAGGTAAGGGAGTAAGGAGCTTACACTGTGAAAAATATTTCTGTAAATTTACGATGTTTTTCGTAATATCGATTTACAGAGGATGTTGTAAACAGAGCCCTGCTAAAGAGGCTTGAAGTGAAGTCTCTTTAGCAGAGCTCTGGTTGTAAAGTTATGATCGCAGTTGTTAATTTACCACGCTCAAATCTTGCTAGTTTGAAGAAAAATATGTCGATCTTTAGTGTAATTTTACATTTTTTTCCGTAAGTTTTCGAATTTTGTCATAGAAAATTTTCCCGCAACTTTTACCAAGATTTTTCACAGTGTAATTAGGGGTGTATGTTTTCTGGAGTAAAATCTGGTACAATTTTTAGTACTCTGTTTTTCTTTCTAGGTAGGGGTAGCAATATTGGCCGTCGGGGATCTGGCCCGGCGAACCAACAATGGTGTAGAGGCATTCCATAAGACTCTGAACACCAAAGTAGGTGTTCACCCCAGCTTCTGGAATTTTGTCGGTAAGCAAACACTGGTTTTCTTCTACTGACAATGTTATCGGGTGTCAAGGAAGACATGCTAGTGCGTTCGGTTACCTTTGCATCGCCTCGGTGCTCACGGGTGGTGTGTGCGTGCTGGGGAGTGAAATCTCACACCCTACCACTCCCCCGCGACTGCCTCGCCCTCGCCATTCCCCGCCACGGCCCCTAGCGGCGCTGCATAGGCAACCAAACGTACTAGCATGTCTAAGATCGGACACCGTTACAAAATATTTCACCTTGTAAAGATTCTTGGGTCTGTATCTCTTTCAAATGGCATATTTATTAGTATTGATGTTTTTACAGATGCTTTGCGTAGAGTTGATGCCGGCCGTGCCCGTGACCAAGCCCAGGTCCGGAATTTTGTGCGGGTACGGAGGCAACGAAGGGTTGGTTATGAAATGCAGGACTTCCACATCAGGGAATGCAGGTACGAACGTACTTTTCATACTATAGCATAATCGCATAATTAACCTCACTTCAATTGACGAAGGCAATACTAGATAGGGGAGGGGGCTGAGTTTAAAGAGCATCACAATACATAATTTCCTTACTTGCAGGGCGCTGTACATCGAAAGGGATCAGCCAGACATCGAGGGGTTTTTGATGTCAGCGTGTCATAGCTTTGACACGTATTTTTACCGGATAATGCGTGACCGCGCTGACCGTGGGGCACCTCCTCCTGCTGCTGGACCTGGCCCTGTAGTGGCACCTGCGGCAGGGGCCCCCAGGGCGCCACCCGCCGTCACCGACCAGCCCGCCGCAGGACTAGCTCCCGCCCCTGCCGCCCTGCCGAGGGCTGCTCGCGCACCCAGGCCGGCGCAAGGGGAACTGCCTCCACCTGGGCCGCGGCCAGAAGCAGGGAGAGGGGGCAGACGGCGTGGTGGGCGCGCGCGCCCTGTGGCCCAGGCCAACCGCCACCGCGTCGATGATGACGAAGTAAGTACATGTGCCAGTATACTGTTAATCAAAATGTTCAACCCTTCAACTCTTTAAAGTGTTCAACTGCAAGTTAAACACTTAAACGTGTGCAACGCAGTTGTTGTGCATTTCAAAGTGTGCACTTTTAAGTGTTCAACTCCCCAGTTGCACACTTTCTTGGCTTACGTATATACTGTGCTTCAGAAGTGTGCAACTGGGGAGTTAAACACTTAGAAGTGCACAACTATCAAGTTGCACACTTTCAAGTGTTTAACTGGTAGTTGAACACTTTAAAGTGTTGAAGGGTTGAACACTTTGTTTAACAGTGTATTTTTTGTTTAAGATGTCTTTGAACAAATATCGAAAACCTTGAAACAATGGCCAGCCTTTCCTTTTCATTTAGGACTTTATTCCACCACGGCAAGAGGACGTCCAGCCGGCGGCGCAGAGGGCACGGAGGCCACGCCGCATCGCCCGTGGGCCTCCTCAGCATGTTCAACAAGAGGATGAAGAAGGTGTGTATTATTTTTTAGTGTGTAAATGTACGTGAATGTATCTGAGAACTTTCTTGAAAAAAAATTATTATGATTTTTTTGTAGAGGACGTGCCCCTGGCGAGATTGGCTCGTCAAGGGGCAGCAAGGGCAGTAGGGGCGGCGCACGATATCATCCAGGAGGCCCCTGCCCAGGACGCAGAGCCCGCCCAGGAGGAGCCCCGCCAGGAGGCCCCTGCCCCTGCCCAGGACGCGCCCTTGCAGGAGCCCCGCCAGGAGGCCCCTGCCCCTGTCCAGGACGCGCCCTTGCAGGAGCCCCGCCAGGAGGCCCTTGCCCCTGCCCAGGACGCGCCCTTGCAGGAGCCCCGCCAGGAGGGGCCGTCGGAGGAGGAGAGGTTGGCTCTGGAGGCATTCAGGCAGCGTTTGATCGCTGACCTCCCTCCTCCACCGGCAGAAGGCGGCGTCCCTGTCCTCTTTTGGCTACCAAATCTCCAGGTGGAAGTGCGGAGGTTTTTGCCGGAAGCGGACGTGGAGGACGTCCACACTTTCGCGCTTTCGCTGGTTTTGGGAACCAGAAATATGCAGTGCACATTCGAGCTGGTGTCCTCTTCGAATGTGCAAGTGCCTCAGCGGGGAAGGCATATGGAGGACATATTTCCCGAAATGAGGCAGGAGGAGGAGGAGGAGGAGGAGGAGGAGGTGCCACCTCGGGTGCCACCGAGGGTGGTGCTACATGTACAGCCTGTACGAGGTAAATATTTTTATCCATTGTTCATAGTGGATGCGGCTATTCTTTTTGTAAGGAGACAACTAAAAACTAATAACAATTTTTATTTTGCCACGCAGCCGACTGCAGCGTTTGCTTAGACCATATAAACGGTGCATTCAAGACCCGTTTGGTGCCGTGCGGGCACGACTTCTGTAAAGATTGTGCAAGCAGGCTGATGACTTGCGCGCTTTGCAGGGCAGTTGTACGGGGCAGGAGGGATTGGCCAAATTAATTTATTTATCAATACAATCGTATTTTGTAAATACATATCGTACTTTAAAAATTGTATAAATTTGTAAGTAGTGTACAGCAAATTTAGATTATACATTTCTCTAGGTCAATTTTTCTGTTTTGTATTCTTTATTTTTCTAGGTCGTTTTTATATATCCTATTTGTATTTTAGAATTTTATGTCTATATTTTGCAGTAAGATGTGCAGAATTGTTTTTTTTAAACTGCTAGAGGATAAAATAACATATTTTAATTACGCTATTAAAGCTTGATTTCTAAAACTCAAACACGAGGTTTATTTAAAACGAAAGGGTTTTTTATAGTATGCACCGATTGAGGGCACGAGAAGGACGGGAAGGACGAGGTGCAATGTGAAGAATGTTACGATTCTTAATTTCAAGTCAGAGACCAAATAGTATAATATTTTGATATTGATGGGTGATACCGAAACTTGTACAATACCACGAACCTACCCGATACTTGCAAATCTACAAAAACAATGGAAAAGAATTTAATTTTTTTAACTCACTTTCCGCTGCGATTTTGCTTTTTCCTTGAGGGTTTTCAATCACGGAGAGGTGTTGTGTAAGAGAAGGAACTTTTAAAACAGTGCAGCGCTATTTCGATATTTAAAAAAAAAATTCTGGTATTTATAGTAAAGATTGAAAGTTTATGATTATTTACACTCTCATTTCCTTACGGATGTGCTATCTCCATAATACGGAGAATTTTGTGCAAGCGTAATATGGATCACAAATCATCTGTAATATGGATAAAATCATTCGTAATATGGATAATTTAATCCATATTACAAACATGCCTTCATCCATAAAGTATGGACCAAATTCACCGTAACGTACGGATCAAGCAAAGTTTGTAATATGGATTAATTAATCCATATTACGGATGATTTTATCCGTATTACAGATGATTTGTGATCCATATTACGCTTGCACAAAATTCTCCGTATTATGGAGATAGCACAACCGTAAGGAAATGAGAGTGTAGTTCCGTAACCGTGCTTCGAATTGTACAATTCCGGAAAGGATTCCCACCCATATTTCGCCTTTGAAAATGTGACGACCAAAACAAAATTGAAATACACACACAGAAAATAACTGCAGCGTTGTAGACGTAAAGTCGTTTCAGACTTGCCTGGTTCGGCGCCTTATGGGTAGGCAACCCACTTGACACGTCCATGCCTGAGACCTGACTGAGCAGCCCTCCCCTCCGGCTCGAATATGTGTTCGTTCAAAGCATGAACATGGAAGGAATATGTGTTCAAACACAGTACGCGTGCCCGCGGGCACAAATACCCACCGCCCTGATACCTGGTAAAGTCTTGAACTCCAGCATCCGCGGTGTAGGCCGTGCGGACCCTGCTGGCTATTGAGGCAAACACAACTCCTGCACCAGGGCGACCTGTTGGGGTAGGCAACCCCTACTACAACTAGTTGAGATGGGTTGCCTAGCTGCCAGACGCACTGCTCGCCCCCAGCCGCTGCAATCCGCACCCCTCTCCATCTCCTCTAGAGATGGAAATTTTCCGGAAACTTTCAAAGTGTCCGAAAAAAACCGGAAAAATAGGAAAAAAACGGAAAAATACCGGAAAAATTGGAAAAATTGGTTTTTAAGTCCTGTAGTGGGATATGGACATAAAACCGGCTACTTTCGTATTTCATTAGGTCTTTAATTCCATTGGCAGCTCTAGATGACCAACAGGAATCACAAAAAACGCACGAGAAGGAAATGTAAAAGGGTATAAATAGGATGAGTGCACTGAGAAGCGTCTTCACATAGTGATGAAGATATGCTTTTTGCCTATTTCCAGGCGAAAAGTCGTGCTTTTTGCCTATTTTGCAGGATGAATCTTTCCAATTTTTCCGAGGCTAGAGAAAAAAACCGAAAAAAACAGTGTTTTTTTCCAATTTTTCCGGAAACTTTCCGGGCATTTTCATCCCTAATCTCCTCCGCGCCGACCAGTCGCCCGCTGCCCTATGCATAGTCGGCGCCGCCTAACTCTGGTCTTGTCGCTGTGGCGTTTGTGAGCTGTGGCGGTAGTGAACTGTGGCCTAAGCGGCGACCGGATTTCAAATGCCCGGCTTTTCTCCGCTTTTCCCGAGCAAAAATGACTGAAATTTCAGGGTATGTTTGCATATTTGAAATATTCAGGACACAGAGAGCATCGCGTCACCACCCAGAATCTTCACGACTCAGGAAATCACGACACAGAATCTTTACAAAACACAAACTTCACCACCCAGAAAACATTTGTGTCAGCGTCATCACACAGAATCTTCACGAAACAGAAAATCACGACACAGAAAACAACTTGGCAGCGCGTCACCACACAGAATCTTCACCACCCAGAAAAGAACGAGAAAATCACGACACAGAAAACAACTTGGTATCGCTTCATCACACAGAAAACTCACCACACAGAAAATCATGACATAGAAAATGCATTCTGTGTCGTGATTTTCTGTCTCGTGAGTTTTCTGTGTGATGAATACACCCCGGGAGCTCTCCGAATCGTGGTGGCTCGCAGCGGCTGGGCGGAAAGGCTGTGGGCCCAGAAAAACAGTTCAAAAGAACCGCCCTTACGCTTAATGAAATTAATAAAATTTGTGCACTAGTCAAGTTCGTTGCCCTGAGTAACACATTTCCAACTCCAAGTCGTTAAGACTGACCGGTTCCAAAACGTGTTACTTTAAGTTGTAATGGCGTTGTTATTTGTTTTTCAGTTTCAAAAATCCCGGGCATTAGGAGTGGCGAGGGTGAGGGATGAGGAAGGGACCGGCGATTCTTGGCTGTAGGCTGCCGCGCACCGCCACGTGCAAGAGCCGAAGGCACAGTGGGATGCGAAGACTAGTGAGCGGGGAGCGCTCTGTACCACCGACCAGAGGGTAGCAACGGAGCGCTCTCGGCCGGCCCATGCGGTAGCGAGGGTGGTGTCGGCGCGTAGCGCGCGCTGAACTTCGAACCAAAGTTTTACCCAGGAGGATGCGTCAGACACCCAAACATGCTCGATTGAAGCCCGTGAAAAGAGCTTTCGAACGCGCCATGTATGATTACAATACGATAATCATAAGCCGAGTTATGGATAAAAACATCGCAGACACTGCCAACGACAGGAGCCCAGAGTTTGAAAGCCGCGCTCAGCAGCATGTTCAGGTACAAATCGCCTTTAGTGCAGGAAATAAAGGTTTTGACCCAGGAACAAAATTGTGTAAAGCTGATTTTTTGTCAGGCTAAAGTTCGATGTGCTGATTAACATAATTTTTTTCGTACTCTTCTAACCCTGGTGCTTACCTCGGAATTTGAACGCAAAAGGCATAAATGCACATTTTTGGTTTGCGGGCCGTAGCGACCGGAGTTTGTGTCCGATCACCGTGGGAGACGACTTGAAATGATCAGGCAAGAAAGCGGAACTAACCGTCAATTGCACTTTATCCAAAAAGCGTTTCTTTTCGTTCAAAAGGTGCCGATAAAGTCAAATTTTTGGTCCGCGCGTGTGTTCAATTTCCATTCAGCTCGCTGGCGTTTCTGTACAAAGCATTTACGCGAAAAACTGGTCCTTATGAACGCCGTGCGCCGAACCTTTTCCTGCAATTCGCCATTTCCGCCTTCTCTGTGCGACCACCCTGAGCCCGTCAAATCGACCTGGAATGAACCCCTGCAGCAGCCCGCGCGTCGGCAGCGCGCTCCTTGCCGCCGCGCGCCGCCCTGCTCCGGCTACCCTCTCCACCACGCCGCGGCGGCTGGATCCGGAGGCCCACGTTCTCTCTCTCGCTTGCTCCCACTGGAGGGAGAAAGACGGCGCGCCGGCCGGGCTGCGTCCGATCGCCTCCTTCCGCTCGAAAACTAAGAAAGAAAACGTCGAAATTAATGTATTTCAAAGCTCTTCAGCAAAATTTAAGCCAGCGTGTCGTGTATGGCACAGTTCTTTCTCCCTGACGCCGAAGAAACCACAAATAAAAAAAATCCCAAAGTAAGCAATCGGGACACGATTAAGTACAACCACTAAAATGTACCTGTAACGCTTCCTCATCGCCTAACCAAATTATCACCTTCTTTTGAAATAAACCCAAAAGCAAAAACAAATATGTGTTTAACCGTTCATCCACAGGAAGCGTTGAAGGTACTTAAATTTTGCTCAAGAGCTTTGAAATACATTAATTACGACGTTTTATTTCTTACATTGCGAGCGGAGCGAAACGAGCGGACGCAGCCCGGCCGGCGCGCCGTCCTTGTCCTCCCAGTGGGAGCAAGCGAGAGAGAGAACGTGGGCCTCCGAAGCCAGCCGCCGCGGGGTGGTGGAGGAGGTAGCCGGAGCCGGGCGGCGCTCGGCGGCACGGAGCGCGCAGCCGACGCGCAGGCTGCTGCAGGGGTTCATTCCAGGTCGATTTGACGGGCTCAGGGTGGTCGCACAGAGAAGGAGGAAATGGCGAATTGCAGGAAAAGGTTCGGCAAATTAGTAAATTTTGTCACTGTGTCTAATCATGAACTGTCTGGCCAGATCCGAGTAATTTCGATTCGAATGTACAGAATCGGTAGCTAGGCAACAATACGCTTGTCGCGTGGGCGGGGCTAGTAGCAGGCGCCAACACTCCCCGCTTTATATTTCTAATATTTTATTTCTTTCACTCATTTCTCAACTCAAAGCTTTGTAAACGAGGGGTCGCAACTCTACCTCTGTTCAAAAGCTGAGCTTTGTGCAACTTTATTAGGCTAGGTGCGTGTGAGCACGCGTGAGTGGGCGCGCCTCTGTCAAACCGACCGCAGCAGCGCGCGGGTCGTCGTGTGATAGAAAGCCGCGGAGTCTGCGGGTCCGGGGGCCGGGCGGGGGGCCGGGCGGGGGGCCGGGCGGGGGGCCGGGCGGGGGGCCGGGCGGGGGGCCGGGCGGGGGGCCGGGCGGGGGGGCCGGGCGGGGGGCCGGGCGGGGGGCAGGGCGGGGGGCCGGGCTGGCAGGCGCGCCACCGATAGGGCCCCTGCCGAACCTGCCAGCCCCGCTGACCCGCGCTAAAGCATGTATGTCAGCAGCGCCCTGATCGCGGGAATTTATGAATGAAAAACTTACGCGTGGAGCGCGAGGCGCAACTCTTTATTTTCGAGTAATTTTGAGTCAAAAAATTGCCCGCCGGCGACGCTTCCCACCCCCTCCCCCCTCCAAAAACCTTGGTGGCCCTTTATATTTGTACTGCACGGCGTTAGGTGCGATCCAGCACGGTCACGACCACTCACATATCTCGATATAGTCCCGCGGAACATCTCCTGAAATTTTCGTACCGATATCTCGATCCACAGCGACACGGAAGGGCGAAGAGTGGCGAGGAGAAGGGGGGAGGGGGCGGCACGGCAAAAATCATTTTTTTTTAACACCCTGGGGGCCATGGCGCCCTACGGGCAGAGCGTGAAGGCAAACCCGCCCGCACGAGTGTCATTGCTGAAACACTTGGTACAGCCAGCCGGACCGACTCAGCTTAAGCCGCGCCGACCTCAGAGCGCGCCCGGAGCTGCCCGGGGCGGCCCGGGGCGGCCGGCCCGGGGCGGCCCCAGGGCTGGAGCAGCAGGCTCGGGGAGGGCAGACGGGCGGGTAGGTATGGGAGAAGGAGGGAGGGGGAGGGGTGGGGTGCTGCTGGTCAGCGGCGACAGCAAAGCGAGAGGCGACGCGGAGTCTGAGCGGCGCCGCATAGGGCCAGCCAGGATACCGTTTGGTTTGTATGAATTCGCCACCGGACGACAGCCATAAAATTCAGGTCTCTGGCGTCTCTACAATGGTCGGGGCGGTTCTGGGAATGACCGTGAGACCGGAGCAGGACCAGAGGTGGAGTAAAGGATCGCGGATGTTGCCCATCCTGCTGCTTGGATCAAAAGGCTTGTTTTCGGAACTAATGACCAGAACCAAGTTGGACCAAGTTGCAAGCAGGCGATTCCTTACTTCACTGTACCACCGGGTTCGATGTAGTGTAGACGATGTTTGACACGCCGGCACTGCTCCTCCCCTCCTCTCCTCTCTCTCTCTCTCTCTCTCTCTCTCTCTCTCTCTCTCTCTCTCTCTCTCTCTCTCTCTCTGTCTCTCTGTCCCACTCTCTCGCTCTCTCTCTCTCTCTTTCTCTCTTTTTCATCGAAATGTGACAGTTGGCGAGCGACAGCGGCGTGCGCCCTTCTCGCCGCTCGCTGGCCAGCCAGTCTTCTGAGAATGACCGATACCCCAGGCCCGGCGCGCTTTCCTAATCCGACCCAGGCGCAAGGGCAGCAGACCCCCAGCCCCAGCCTGGCGGCGAGAGTTATCAATGCCGTCTCACTCGCACTTTTCTTTCCAACGGCGACTCACCGGCCCGCCGCTCCCTCCGCCAAGTACCCGCCCTCCTACCTTCTCGAGAAGGAGGGTGCCGCGGCGCTGTAGAGCGGGGCGATTCCGAGAATCTTCCGGCCCTGCGCTGGTATTGTGCCGCTAGCTGACCATTCACTTGCAACTGGGGGACATAGGTGCCCACGCGGTGACACATCAAAATTCAGTGTTTTGACTTAAACCGATTACTATCGAAAACCGATTACTTCCGATAACCGATCAGGCCACCGGCTTGCCAAAGCCCTCGGCCCTGACCAAACATTTGCGCGCCGGGACCGCCACGACCGCCGGGCGTATGCGGCAATGAGCATTTGTTAGCTTTCCTGTCTCCTTCACGCACCCGGTCTGCTCTAATATTCTTGAGACAAGAGCACAGAAATTTTACCGCGAAGCGTGTTACGCGAGTGCCCCGCGACCCACCCCGCGGACCCGCGAGTGCCCCGCGACCCACCCCGCGGATCCGAGAGTGCCCCGCGACCCACCCCGCGGACCCGCGAGTGCCCCGCGACCCACCCCGCGGATCCGAGAGTGCCCCGCGACCCACCCCGCGGACCCGCGAGTGCCCTGCGACTCACCCCGTGGACCCGCGAGTGCCCCGCGACCCACCCCGTGGACCCGCGAGTGCCCCGCGACTCGCCCCGCGGTCCCGCGAGTGCCCCGCGACCCACCCCGCGGATCCGAGAGTGCCCCGCGACCCACCCCGCGGACCCGCGAGTGCCCTGCGACTCACCCCGTGGACCCGCGAGTGCCCCGCGACCCACCCCGTGGACCCGCGAGTGCCCCGCGACTCGCCCCGCGGTCCCGCGAGTGCCCCGCGACCCACCCCGCGGACCCGCGAGTGCCCCGTGACTCACCCCGCGGACCCGCGAGGGCCCCGCAACGCAGCTTGCGCGCCTGTGAGGGCTCTGATTCGTCGATTTGCCCTTGTAAAATTACCTTGTCCCAAGAACATTTTGTTCTTAAGCACTGCAAGAGCAAAATTCTAGTCTCAAGAGTATGCATATCAAGCGCATTTTCAAGTACAAAACACGTCAGAGCATGAATGATCAAACCCCTAAAGACCTTGGTACAAGTGCAATTTCCTTGGCCTAAGCACATTTTGTACTTGCAGGAGCCAAGCACAAAATGTTCTTGGGACAAGGTAATTTTACTTGTGCCAAGAATTGATTTTTCTGGGTGCGGCGGTGCGGATAGACCGCGGAGCAATGGCTTGGCAACAAACATTTTTTGTCTTTCCGGCGTGCATCCGTGTATGCCGGGACCGGCAGCCCTTGCGCTGTGCAAGTGCGAAACAAAAGAGACAGCGGCACATCCGACATCCGACAGAAATAAAGTCGTCACCGGCATCGTGGCGGGGCTGCCTGCGAGTGGGACAGAGATGTCTGTACCTCTCTGTCCCACTCACATAGCAAGCGGCAGCGGCAGCCCAGCCCGCACCAAGTGCTGCAACGGCCACGGTGCGTTACACTACAAATGGACGGCACAAGTCGCTCTCTCCGAGAGTAGCTTGCAGACTCGATATTTCGTCCGGATTCCCCCCCCCCCTCCCCCAAATAAGTAACCTCGCATCGTCTGCAAAACAAGACTTTTGAAGTTCGCCGCGATGCTATTGCCCTCTGTTCATTATTATGGGAAAGAAGGAGGGAGCAACAGAAACAGACCGAGGCGGACCACGCCGGCCGCGCCGCAGGTCCGGGCCTGCTGCAGCGCACATGTGCCAATCAACTATTGCTATTGTTGCCTTTCGCTGGCCCTGCTGCACCTCTTTTATGACCCTGTGGGGAGGGTCGAGTGCCGCCGAAGCCGCCCCCCCCCTCCCCCTCCCTCACCAAGGACGCTCGGCCCGCGTCTGTCCCTACCTGTCATGCCGACCCGTCGCGGCCCGAGCGGACCCTGCGGGCTAATCCTGGCTGGACGGAGGCGGGAAGGAGACGACCCCGCCGCGTGCACAGGCGTACTGTCATAAACACATATATATTCAAGATACGGAGCACCAATGTTTCTAGGCCCCGTCACGGATGCCTATTGCTTTCGCCAGGAAGTTTTTATCAACACCGTTAGGTCTTATGCAAGCACCTAATCCTGTCAAGTCAATTCTTGCAAAATTTTAATGAAAAATACTTCAAAAAATTACCGATAAACCAGAATGAAGTAGATCTTTCTTTCCCAAGAGAGAAGGGTCTGTCTCCTCTCCTTTTCGCTCCATCCCTCCCGCAACCTCCCACCTCTCTCTCTCTCTCTCTCTCTCTCGCTCTCTCTCGCTCGCTCTCTTTGTCTTTCTCTCTCGCTCTCTCTCTCTCTCTCGCTCGCTCTCGCTCTCTGTCTTACTCTCTCGCTCGCTCTTGCTCTCTCTGTCTTACTCTCTCTGTCTTACTCTCTCTCTCTCTCGCTCTCTCTCTCTTTCTCTCTCTATCTCACACACACAAACACACGCCCGCACTCCCTCACTCTCTCCCACCCTCTCACTGTCTCCCACAAACGAACCCGCGGTCCCGCGAGAACAGCACGGATGACCGCGCAGCCCCATGGCCCCGCTGCTCCGGAACGACACCACGAGTGACCCGAGGGGTCCGTCACTCTAAAACTTCAGTGTACACCCCCCCCCCCCCCCAAAAAAAAAAAAAAAAAAACATTTAAAAAACACACGGCAAATCTAGAGTCTGGGATTCCCAGACTCACCCCGGGGAAAGGCTGGAAAATGACCCCTTTTTTCAGGCCAGGCTCTAGATTTACCGTGCATCAAACAAAAAATCAAGAAAACTCAGAAAAATTTATGAATCAATAAAATGTATAAAAACCTTTTTTAAAAAAACCTTCTTTAGTGCATGTTTTTTGGTCCACCTGCCATTTGGTCCACCCTTGTTTGAAAAGTGAAAAAAAAACTTTTTTAACACATTTTTTTTTGGTTCACCTGCCACTTGGTCCACCCTTCTGTATAAAGTACAAATAACCAATTTTTGGAAAAGTTGTTTTAAAATTGAATTTCATCTGCTCCGGTCGTGAAGCGCCATGCAGCCTTTAGAGTAGGCCGCCAACTGATTCAGAGAAGCGTCCTCCTCGCTCTTTCTCACTCGCACTCGTGCGGTGTGCCGTACAGCCGTGGGAGAGACAGCGCGCGCAGAGCGCTCTACTGAATCAGTTGGCGGACGCGCAGTGACTCTACATGAGGGTGAACTGCCGAACGTGTCCTGCGCTCGAGGATCGGATGGCAGGTGAAGTTAAAATTCAATATTTAAAACGACTTCTTCCAAAATTGGTTATTTATACTTTATAAACAAGGGTGGACCAAGTGGCAGGTGGACCAAAAAAAATGTGTTAAAAAAGGTTTTTTTATACTTTTTAAACAAGGGTGGACCAAATGCCAGGTGGACCAAATGCCAGGTGGACCAAAAAATATGCACTAAAGAAGGTTTTTTTAAAAAAGGTTTTTATACAGTCAAATGCCCTAATTTCGGACGAATTTAGCGGTTTTTCCTTTCTTACGTGTAGGCATGATAACATATCAAAAATCTGTTGCGATTGGAAATACTATGGCTCCGGACACGTCGGATGACACCCATGCCGAATTTCTATCTAAATGTGTGTAGCTACAGCAGCCTTCGAGAGAGTGTCCGAAATTAGGGACGAAAGTGCCCTAACTTCGGACACGTGCTCTAAATGGCTAGTTTCGCTGTAGAATGAAATTTTATGGGAACGTTTTTCGTTGCAGATTTAATTTTGAATAATTTTGTTTTTATGGTCTGCAACGATATCTGTACTAGTTTAGGCTCTATAGCCGTCTATAGCCCTACAAAGGAAACAACTTTAGCACACTATTTCTCCTAAACTAGCAGAGATATCGTTTGAAACTATAAAGCAAATCTTGTTTAAAATTAAATTTGCAACAAAAAACATTTTCATAAAATTTCTGTAGGACACACTCTAGAAATCTCCATGTATTTAGCCCATAAGAAAAAGTGTCCGAAATTGTAGCACTTTCAAAAATCGTCCCGTACCAAAAAACGGTTTGACTTACAAAATACATTCTTACGTAGTTCTGTAGCCAAAATACCATACATTCATTCGTTAAAGGACCACCCATGGGGCAGCACACACCTACATGAGCCCCTGTTTTTGGGGGAGCTTATTTCACAACAGCAATTTTGTTATATATGCTTTTTTAACTTAAAATTCCTGTTTGCTGTAAAACTTTAAAGGTACTTTAACCGACTTGACGAAATATGGTACTCTATTCTGCAAACTCTACGATGCCGTTTCCGGATTTTGAATATCTCAAAAGGTGACCGAGATAGGTTGAAATAAGCACTTCTCTGCAAATTGTCCGAAATTAGGGCACAAGTCCGAAATTAGGGCATTTGACTGTACATTTAAAAACAGCGTCCAAAAATGTATTTAAAAATAATTTTTTTAAAAAGGGTTTTTTCTACGTTTTAAAACAGAGGTGGGACAAATGACAGGTGGACCAAAAACAGTGTAGTAAACAATGTTTTCTTTCCAAGGGTTCTTTTGCGTTTAAAAACGGAGGTGGGACAAATGACAGGTGGAGCAAACAACACATGCATTAAAATAACGTTATACTATGTTTTATGCATTAAGAAACAGAGGTGGCACAAATGACAGGTGGCACAAGTAAAGCCAACCGTTAAAGTCAAGAAGAGATGAAGAAAAATCAACTAAAATCAAGAAAAGTCAGAAAAAACAATAAAATTGGTGTACGCTAGCACTGGTGGTGAAGGACCCCTCGGGGTGACCCCTTGGTCCCACGATCGACGTACGGCCCCGCGGCCACGCGGTCTTTCAGGGACACCACGGATGACCCAGTGTCACTGCGGCCCCGTGGCCTCGCGGCCTCCAGAGACACCACGGATGACCCCGTGGCCTGTGGCCCCGTGACTCCGCGGCCACGTGGCCCTGCGGCTCAGTCGCCCTGCGGCCCTCAAGGACACCGCGGATGAACCTGCGACCACGCGAGGACACCGCCAACTATTTCGATGAGTCCTCGGGACACCAAAGTGGCAATGGAGATAGGCCGGGCTGAAGGCGTAGGCCGTACCCCTGCGTGTGTAAATGAGCGCAGCGCGAATAGGCTGTTATTGCTTTAAGCATCTACGGTATTAATTGTTGGTCCCCGGGCCCTGGGGAAGACACTGGGTCGAGCACGTGACCCCCTCAGCCAATCATAGACTTCGACGGCTTCGGTTCTTCTTCGGGCCACGAAGTCCGCCGGGCTCCGCCGGACTCCGCCACGCCCTGCCACGCCCCGCCCCGCCCCACCAGGACCCACCCGCCGCACCCGCCGCACCCGCACACTCCGGGCGGTCCAGCCAGTGCATCAACACGCCCCCGCGCGCGAAGTCCCAGAGTTTAGTGTGATCAATTACTGCCACCGCCACGCCGGATGTGATTTTTGTGATGGTTTTGATTAGTGCAGTCTAGTTTCGCTTCTATTGGTTGTTGCCATCGTACTTTTTCAAGTATTTCTCCGGATGAATAACTGATTACTGACACCCTGCCGTGCACCCTGTGCGGACAATAGCACCTGCATATCCAGCGATACCTGCGCAACACAGAAGAGTGAAGAACAGGCACGCGCTACACAGACTATACTGGTTAGTAAAGTAATTTGCTATTATTGTTCTTTTGACGAGGTAATTTTGTGGCTTTTAGTGTAAACCCCCGTCAGTAGCTCACTTGCCAAAATTAAAATCAAAAAAATAATAATCGTGGAATCGAGTGAAATTTGTTTTTTAAAACTTATTACTTTTTTTCCATAAATGTGACGTAACATCGCTCGAGAGCTCCCCCTTCCCCCTCATGTCACGCATATGTAAAGTTCGGAATGCGTGAGCATTTCGCATGAGATGCGCGTAGGGTTTGACCCAGGAACAAAATTGTATAAAGCTGAATTGCACTGATTAACGTATTTTTTTGTACTCTTTTAATCCTGGTGCTCACCTTGGAAATAGAACGCAAAGGGCGTAAGTGCACATTTTTGGTTTGCGGGCCGTAGTGACTAGTTTTTGTCCAATCACCGTGCGAGGGGATTGGAAATGTTTAGGAAAGAAAGCGGAACAAACTAGCAATTGCATTTTATCTAAAAACTGTTTCTTTCCGATCAAAAAGTGCCGATAAGGTAAACTTTTTGGTCCGCGCGTGCGTCTAATTTCCATTCAGCTCGATGGCGTTTCTGTACAAAGCATGGGAGCGAAAAACAGGTCCTTATAAACGCTGTGCGCCGAATCTTTCCCTGCCTTTCGCTATTTTCTCCTTCTCTGTACGACCACCTTGAGCCCGTCAAATCGACCTGGAACGAACCCCTGCAGCAGCCCGCGCGTTGGCCGCACGCTCCGTGCCGCCGCGCGCCGCCCTGCTCCGGCTACCCCCTCCACCACGCCAGCGGCGGGTGGCTCCGGAGGCCCACGTTCTCTCTCTCGCTTGCTTCCACTGGAAGGACAAGGTCCTTGCGCCGACCTTCCTCCAGTGCGAGCGAGTGAGAGAGAGAACGCGCCTCCGGAGCCAGCCGCCGGGAGGTTAGCTCAGGAAACCAAGGTTTTTAGTCTTAAATAAATTGCCTAAAGCTGAATTTTTGTACACTGGTAGAGTTTGGTGTGCTGCGTAACCTATTTTCAGTATGACGCTCAAAACCCTGTGCTAACCGAGTTATTGAACGAAAAGGGGCGTAAGTGCAGGGGTTCGGGGTACCGGCCATAGCTCGGGTACCGTTGGTGCGATGAGTCTCAGAAAAGCGTCAAAATGTTCGTAATTTAACATAGAACAACACTACAGTTCCAGATTCTATGCGAAAATAATATTTGCAGGTGAAAGTTTGACTTAAAGTGAAGAGTTCAGTATTTTCTTGTTCAATTTTTAAAATCTCACATCATAATTCCTAAACGAGCCGGAAAAAAGGGAAAACCCCTCGAGGGATCGTTACGCGCTCATTCTTCTGCTGCGCAATGGTGTATTCTCCTTTCGTCTAGCCTCAACCGTTCAGGTACAAATCGCCTTGAACTGAAGACCTGCAGAGCCCTCCGGGGTGTCCGCCCCGCTGTCCGCCGCTGGGCTCCGCCTACCCCCTCCACCCACGCCGGAGCGGCTGGCTCCGCAGGCGCGCGCTCTCTCTCGCTTGCTCGCACTGGGGGGACAAGGACGGCGCGCCGGCCGGGCTGCGTCCGCCTGCCTCATTCCGCCCAGAATCAAAGAAATTTGACGTACACTTTTTCGTACTTCAGAGGTAGTAAGCGAAATTTTAGACACCAGGTCGTGTAGAATACTTTGTCTCCCTGATGATGAAGTTTCCACGAATAAATATCCCATAGGAGCTTTGCAATGTGCCGGAATGTGGAACATTGTAAAGCACATTTAACGCTCCTGTGGGTGAACGGTTGAATTTATTTTCATTTTTTGCAACTGGATTGCTTTGGCTATGTTATTCTACGGACCTAAAGAATTTGCAACTCCGGTAAAATTATCCAGTCCTAAATAGCAGGATGTGGTAAAATTTTGTTAGAAAATTAGTAACCTGCCTGAAAAGCACTCTGTCAATTCAAATGTATACATTGTATACTTAAAATAAAGTATACATGGCATGTATCCTTCAAATAATGTATACATACAATGTATGCATTTATAAATGTGTACATACCCATGTATACTTTGTAAAGAATATATTCTTAAATGTGTATACACTTTTTGCCCTCAGTTTACATACCATGTACACTTTGGAAAAATGTATACTTGGGAATGTATACATTTATTAAAGTATACATAGACATGTATACATTTATCAAAGCATACATGGTAATGTATACTTTTATTAAAGTGTACATGGCAGGTATACATTAATTAAAGTGTACAATGTACACATTTGTGTTGACAGATCAGTATTTGAAGTTATTGAAACTGTGGTCACAAAGCTGAATGAATTCGACACCTTTTAATGAAATAAACCTCATTACAAAATCATGAATATTTTCAACCGTTCACCCACAGGAAGCGTTAAATGTGCTTTACAATGTTTCACATTCCGGCACATTGCAAAGCTCCTATGGGATATTTATTCGTGGAAACTTCATCATCAGGGAGACAAAGTATTCTACACGACCCGGTGTCTAAAATTTCGCTTACTACCTCTGAAGTACGAAAAAGTGGACGTCAAATTTCTTTGATTCCGGGCGGAATGAGGCAGGCGGACGCAGCCCGGCCGGCGCGCCGTCCTTGTCCCCCCAGTGCGAGCAAGCGAGAGAGAGCGCGCGCCTGCGGAGCCAGCCGCTCCGGCGTGGGTGGAGGGGGTAGGCGGAGCCCAGCGGCGGACAGCGGGGCGGACACCCCGGAGGGCTCTGCAGGTCTTCAGTTCAAGGCGATTTGTACCTGAACGGTTGAGGCTAGACGAAAGGAGAATACACCATTGCGCAGCAGAAGAATGAGCGCGTAACGATCCCTCGAGGGGTTTTCCCTTTTTAGGCAACGGAGTTGCCTTCTAAAATCGCTGGAAAACGTGCGTGTTTTGTTTCATATGGCCCCTTACGACAGAAAAAAATCTGCTGAAGGGAATTCGATAATATTAAGCATACATTTAGAATGTAATCTAGTACATTCGATTCTGAAGTCTAGTTGAAATCTGTATTGCAGAAATTTTGTAAATTTGAATTGAAATTCGAGTTTCTATGGTAATGCTCGACTCGTCAGGCAAAATGAACAGGGGAAGGGGATATTTTTTCGTGGAGGGGGTAGGCCGAGGCGAGCCAACACGGAGCGAAAGAGAAACCTCTAAAGTCTGCGTTCAAACAAAGCCAGCCTTTAGTTTCGAGCGCAAGAATGAGATAACACTACTGAAATTCGCACGTGACCACCGTACTGCCTTCTTTAAAACTACTTCAGTTTTACTGAAACTTGCCCCGGTTCTGCCAACTAAATGTGTGCCTCAAAGAATGAGTTCCAATCGTAACGTTATGCGAGCAGTGAATTTTTTCATTTTATTTGGTTGGCATGTTGTGTCAACAACGCGAAAGCAGGCCAAGCATGTCCGCCATTGCCGGTGGCTGATGTGCCCACCTCGCGACTTTAAATCATTTTTTAAAGTTATCGAAACGTTGACAAGGCGAACTGAATGCGTAAATAGTAGTTTTATACCTGCGGAAAACGGTTTGGTAAGTTTGACTTCGATCTGGTGAGCAGAATTCTTGAAATGATGTACATTTACGTGTACCATTTTGTGTAAACAACGCCTTAACTCCGCGTTTTCCCAATAGAGCGCACCCCCGTCGCGGCCGCGGCGCGCTTGCCCGCTGGTCCTTCGCGTACCAGCGGTATTAGGTAGGGCCCCGGTTCGCCCCTCCCGTGCGCCCGGTAGAGGGGAGGTTATTGTTGACGTTCCCCTTCGGCCGTGACCTCGCCGCCCATTTTTGGCCGTCAGAAGGAGAGCTCTCTTTTCTCCTGCTCCTGTAGATTAAATGTCGGCCGAACTGTCGGAGAGTATTCATTACTTGAAACCCGCGTTATCAATTCAAACTTAGAATTATCTAGCCACTATCTTGACTATCGTAAACTAAACAAAACCAGTCGGTTTTCTTACAGTCTTATTCAACACTCACAATATTTTATTTTAGTTATAGAAACTCCGTTGTCTACCAGGATTTCGTGAAATCGTATTTTTTCCGGCTCGTTTAGGAATTATGATGTGAGATTTTAAAAATTGAACAAGAAAATACTGAACTCTTCACTTTAAGTCAAACTTTCACCTGCAAATATTATTTTCGCATAGAATCTGGAACTGTAGTGTTGTTCTATGTTAAATTACGAACATTTTGACGCTTTTCTGAGACTCATCGCACCAACGGTACCCGAGCTATGGCCGGTACCCCGAACCCCTGCACTTACGCCCCTTTTCGTTCAATAACTCGGTTAGCACAGGGTTTTGAGCGTCATACTGAAAATAGGTTACTCAGCACACCAAACTCTACCAGTGTACAAAAATTCAGCTTTAGAGAATTTATTTGAGACCAACGGTCGAATATTTACTTGGTTTCCTGGGCTAGGTGGAGGGGGTAGGCGGAGCCCAGCGGCGGGCGGAGTGGCGGGCAATCCCAGAGGGCTCTGCACGGCCTCAGTTCAAGGCACTTTGTACCTGAACGGGTAGTGCTAGACTGAATGAGGCTCTCTACCCCCCCCCCCCCTGCCTCTCTCCTTCCCTCTCTCTTTCCCACTCTCCGTCTCTCTTTCTCTCTCTCTCTCTCTCACTCCCACTCTCTATCTTGCTCCATTTCTCTCTCTCCCACTCTCTATCTCGCTCCATTTCTCTCTCTCACTCTCTCTCTCTCTCTCTCTGGCACACACACGCACACTACACACACACGCACACATACACGTATACACACTTACAGTAAATTAATATTTCAATGAAAATCTCCTGGCTCAATTGCTTTGAAAATGTATTGTATTTATCGATATTTTTCTCTTTATGCAGGAAAATGGAGAGAGTGGAGGGAGTAAATGGAGGAAGATATGTGTACTTGCACCTGAACTTCATCTACCTTCTCTCCAGCATCCATGGTCCTCGCACATACTTGAAATGCCATCAACAAAACTGTTCAGCAACTGCAAATTTCGTTGGGGACGATGTGCACGAAATTGGGCAGCACAACCACGATCCAGACCTGGTTATTTTGGACCTGGTCAGGTTCAAAAATGAGCTGAGGCGTTTGGCAAGGGACAGTCCGGATGATTACAGGCGTATTTATGATGCTACTAGTCTGAGGTAAGTTATGAGGGCTTTATTCACAGAAACGTCCAAATCGACATTACACTAGAAATGCAGGTGTGTAAATGTCGCACTCTTGCCGGTGTGTGATATTCGTACACTTACATTTCCATGCTTAGGCGCTAGCCAAACACCGGGGGCACAGTATTAACCAAGAGCAATTTTTTTTTTTATCTTTCACAGGTATCCTCAGGGGGCACGAAAATTTGGATTTCCGGCAGCTTCCCAAATGATGCAGCGGATACGAAAGGCCCACGTACCTCCTGTACCGACTTCCCTCTAAAATTTGCATGAGACGTTGCTCCACCCCAGCTGGAGTAACTGGGCCTCTGACTTGGACCGCAACGCGTTCTTTCGCGAGACCGTTGTTGCGGTGGACGGAACTGAGTGTGCTGTCTTCGTTTCGCATGCCTTCAGCGACCTTGTCAGAAGGGAAGGTTGGCGTGCACATGCAGACGGCACATTCAAGTCCGTACCCCTGCATCCGGAGGTGGAGCAACTATTTAGTCTTCATGCAATAGACGAGGATGCTCATGGACAGCGCACGCAGGTAGGAATCACGGGTGCTACATTTCACCTTCTGTCAGACCAGTTTCTCTTGTACACCGTGAAAAATGTTCTCGGCGCAGCTTTATCCTGTGGCATATGCACTGATGACAAGACGCACAACGGACGCATACGAGGCGGTTCTTCGGTGCATATGCCGTCAAGCAGATGGGATGCTGCCCCCCGCATCACTCATGGCAGACTTCGAACCGGCACTCCGCGGCTCATTCCGGCGCGTCTGGCCAGAAGTCCACGTCAGTGGATGCTGGTTCCACTTCGGGCAGGTTGGTGTTGGTAATAGGCACGAATTTCCAAACGACTGAAATGGAATCCGAATGGCTCATACCTCTGTCATCGTGAGATTTGCATGGAGTTTGTTTGGTTGCCTATCTTTTGGCGTAAAATTTATCCCTGTTTAATTTAATTACTTGTATTTCGCAGGCGGTTCTGCACCGAGCCATTGACGTGTGCCTTCTGAAGCCATTGATACAGACTAATGTGGAGGCGTCGAAAATCGCAAGAATGCTCATGACCCTACCTCTTCTCCCAATGGACTTAATTGTGCGTGGCCTTGACTTTGTCGAGGCCTACGCGGAAAGAAAGGCATTGGCCGGAGAGTTTTCAGCAATGTTCCAGTACATGAGAACGTACTAGATAAATGAGGTAAGGGCCGTGTAAGCGACGTTAGAAGAGAAGTATTTCCCAACATAATTTGTGCTTTTTGAGATAAATTTTGTTATAATTAAAGCACATTTCCTTTTCTAGGTGGGAGTAGCTATACTTGCGGTTGGCAACCTGAAGCACCGTACGAACAATGCTGTGGAAACTTTCCACAAAACCCTTAATACATCTGTCGGAGTTCATCCGAGTTTTTGGAAGTTTGTTGGTAAGGGAACTGTGAAATCTGTGCAAGGGAAGACCAACTCGTGTTTTCGTGTGCACTGGGTTTTTTTCCTATGTTTCGTGTATTTTTCGGGATTTTCTTCTGTTTTTGACAAGTACTTTGATGTTGTTCCGTGTAATATTAGAGGGGGCTCATAGGTTCCAGAGTTTGCAACATTTTGTCACGATCTAAGGCTTGATTTCATCAGAAAAAAAAGTGCTCATTCATTTGAGAGCAACGCCAGCTCAATCGGATGCCAAACAAAATAGTTAGTTTTGCGCCATGTAGCTAGTGCAATGAGGCGTAACCCTACATGGGACGGGTATCCCACTTTTCTCATGTCGGGAGTGCTCATATCCATTTGCACGTTTCCAAGTGGGTTCAAAACCAATCACACACTTCCAAATGTACAACAGATATTCACTCTCTTGCAAGAGTACGACAGTCGTATACTTGGTATTTCAGTGTGTATTTCTGAGTACACGATTATTACGAGTTGGCCGCCCGTTAAATATGTGTAACACTCTTTGCAGTATTTTTTCCTCATATTTTTTTTTTTGTTTGCAGATGCCTTGCGCAGAGTTAACAGCTCTCGGCTGCGTGACAGAGAACAAGTTCACAACTTTGTACAGGTGCGGAGGGCACGAAGGCCAGCCTTCGAAATGCAGGACCAGCATATCAATGATAGCCGGGAGATGTACCTGATTGGTAGAGACCAACCAGATATAGGCGGGTTCCTTGCGTCGGCCTGCCATAGTGTCGACAGGTACTTCTACCGGATAATGGTCGATCGACGTCATCCCCAGCCTGCACCCGCCGCTGATGCAGTGGCATTGCCCGCTGACCAGCCTGGGCCCGCCCGAGGACCAGCGGCAGTGGCAGCACACCCCGCCGCCCAGCCGAGAGCTGGAGTAGGCAGGCGTGGTGCACGCCTTCCACCCGGAGCCCACCGCGCTAATGATGACGAGGTAAGTAAATTTTTCAGTTGCCTTGAACAACGCACCATTTGGCTAAAAAATGTTGTGAGTGTATTATCGAAAATTTAAAAATTAATCGCCATTTTAATTGTTTTGTAGGACTTTAATCCACCTCGCCAGCAACGTAATGTTGCACCAGTGGCACAGAGAGCCCTTAGGAACGCTCCGCGTAGGCAACCCGTACCACAGGCTGATGACGAGGCTGCAGAGGGTGTGTATCAAGCCTCCAATATCTTTAAGGATACGGCCAAAACCGTGCAACAGCGCACTCTATATTGTGGGTCATTCTCTGTCTGATCGACCCAAGGTTCGAAATGATTGTTTTTGTTTTGGGTTAGGAATGTTATATATCATTGGCAACCACCCCAAAGTTTCAAATGTTAAACGATTTCTTTTTTAAATTTGGTTTAGGAGATACAAGAGTCTCCAGGCCGATTCGAAGGAGGTCCGACCCCTACCCCTTCAGATTTCGACCAAAATAGGCTTGATTGACTAGTACTGACTTGAAACCACCCCCCCTTTTTTTTGTATTTTTTGGACTAAATTTGGCTAAGTTAGAGAGTGTGTCCATTTTGACCATTTTGTAACGGCTTTTAAAAATGTTTTCACTGTCAAATGGTGATAAATGTGTTTGAGAGTAAGTTCTAGTGGATGATACCAACTAAACCAGTTATAAGGACAATTTTTATTACCATAGACCCTGCTTGGACTTATTCTCATAAAAAAAAATTGGATCTTGTATAA
Source organism: Frankliniella fusca (assembly GCA_029379305.1). Lineage (NCBI taxonomy): Eukaryota > Metazoa > Arthropoda > Insecta > Thysanoptera > Thripidae > Frankliniella > Frankliniella fusca. The sequence goes on from JAHWGI010001217.1 coordinate 37,847, forward strand.
CTAATATCTTAAAAATTCAGTTTGAGCAACTTCCACATCACTAAATCTTTATATTTTGGGCTCTAAATCAAGTACTTAGAGCACACAACAACATATAAAAAATTTGTGACTGTTCTTTTTAAAATAAGGGAAACGTTCCAAAAAGCGTAACCCAGATATCATTGAAACACCTAAACTAAGCATCGGATAAGCCAAAAGTGATCAAAACCCATGAGATGACAACTGCCGTGACTTTCTATAATTTCAACTTGTCTCTTGTAAGTACTTGATCTTAAAATTCATTAGTATTCTTAAAATTGTAACATTCAATTACTTTGAATGAATTTTTTTTAAATACACTTTGTATTTTACAATTTTGGGAATACCAATGAATTTTAAGATCAAGTACTTAAAAGAGACAAGTTGAAATTATAGAAAGTCATGGCAGTTGTCATCACATGGGTTTTGATCACTTTTGGCTTATCCGATGCTTAGTTTAGGTGTTTCAATGATATCTGGGTTACGCTTATTGGAACGTTTCCCTTATTTTAAAAAGAACAGTCACAAATTTTTTATATGTTGTTGTGTGCTCTAAGTACTTGATTTAGAGCCCAAAATATAAAGATTTAGTGATGTGGAAGTTGCTCAAACTGAATTTTTAAGATATTAGTTATACAAGATCCAATTTTTTTTTTATGAGAATAGGTCCAAGCAGGGTCTATGGTAATAAAAATTGTCCTTATAACTGGTTTAGTTGGTATCATCCACTAGAACTTACTCTCAAACACATTTATCACCATTTGACAGTGAAAACATTTTTAAAAGCCGTTACAAAATGGTCAAAATGGACACACTCTCTAACTTAGCCAAATTTAGTCCAAAAAATACAAAAAAAAATGGGGATGGTTTCAAGTCAGTAGTCAATCAAGCCTATTTTGCTCGAAATCTGAGGGGGCAGGGGTCAGACCTCGTTCAAATCGGCCTGGAAACTCTTGTATCTTCTAAACCAAATTTAAAGAAAAAAAAATAAAAAAAAATCGTTTGACATTTGAAACTTTGGGGTGGTCCCCAATGATATACCATCCCTAACCCAAAACAAAAAATCATTTCGAACCTTGTGTCGATCAAATAGAGAATGACCCTTGTGTCGTATGTGAATGCGTTTTAAAACCAAACCATCTTCATTTTCAGAGGACGTGCCGCTTGCTGTGCTGCAACGCCAGATTGGTGGCGTGCGGCGAGCAGCACTACCCCTTCAGGAGCCCCTTCAGGAGCCCCCTCAGGAGCCCCCTCAGGAGCCCCCTCAGGAGCCCCCTCAGGAGCCCCCACAGGAGCCCCCACAGGAGCCCCCACAGGAGCCCCCACAGGAGCCCCCACAGGAGCCCCCTCAGGAGCCCCCACAGGAGCCCCCACAGGATGCCCGTCTCGCAGAGCCCCGGCCGGAAGATGTTCTGGCCCTTCAGGCCCTTCGAGAGGGCATTCTGAGGGAACTGCCAAATGAGCCCGCCGCGGGCGGCATTAAAATCGCCGTTCAGTTCCCGGAGCGGCGGGTGATAAGGCGGTTTGAGCGGGGGCACGATGTGCAGGCGCTGCACAACTTTGCCTTGACCGTCGCCCTGGAGATGGGAAGCCAAAACAACAGCTTCCGCCTCCTCCTGCCCCCAGACACGCAGTTGCCTGAGCGCGGAAGAAGCATCGAGGAGGTGTTTCCCGGGGCGACGCAGGTGCTCGTGCACGTGCAGCCCTTTCGAGGTAAATATAACTTCTTCGTATTCCTACAAATGGTATACAAACATATCTGTAAGAAAAACTCCGTGCACGTTTGAAGTTGCACTGTACCACGAGCATGAGCGCAGGCGGGTTGCAGACTCACCAAGGGCCGTAGGCGCCATGGGCAGTGACGATAGGCAAGCGCGGCTGCACGCGGCAGTGTAATAAAACAGAGCGCGGAGTTTTTCAGTACCCTTGTAATTGCTACAGAGATAACACCCCTCTTTTTTTATCTACGCAGCTGAGTGCAGCATATGCCTGGAGTGCATACGCGGTGCTTTCAAGGGTCGCCTTGAGCCGTGCGGGCACTCATTTTGTTTACCGTGTGCGAGGCGGATTGAGATTTGTGCTCTCTGCCGAAAGGCCATAAGGGAGGTGAGGGACTGGCCCAAATAAATTGTAAATTGTAAATATATTAGTGCGTAAGTATTGTATAGCGTTGTTTTAAGTTTGTAATAATAGTTTGAGTGAGGTGTTTTTAATCGTATGTCCTGTGTATATCCTGTGTATAATTATGAAAAATTTTCTCGATAAAGTTTATGACTTAATTCTTTTGTTTATAATCTGTGCAAGTACGCATGCAACCCTCGTATCATGTTTTCACAACAAAATCTAAGAAGTGCACTTTTAAAAAATCTTACCTTAAATATCAGACTAGCGAAGACGAAAATAACTACACACAGTTTTGCACTGACTAAAGGCAGAGAGGAAAATGTGTTTTGGATCAAAGCTATTTCAAACTAACAAAAAAACAACACAGAAATCGTTTAGAATCCAAGTACCTTTGCGATTAGCAATATCGGGACAAGAAAAATACATTAAAATACTAGATTAATCAAAAATTTGCACAAAAGTGCAGCTTTTAAAATTCAAATTCCGTAGGGCTTTCCCTTTCACTCCTAAAGATTTGCAACCCGCAGCAAGATTTTATATAAACTAAACAACTTTGATTTAAAATAAAAAAAATTTATGGCTGATCTGCTTATGGTTTGTGGTTGAAAGGTCACCTATTCGTAATTCTTTTGAAAATATGTTGGAAGTTAACCAATGTTTTTAATTTCCTGCTACCTTTTAAAGAGAGACACGAGAGAGGAGGGGGTTCGCCCTGTGTGTGCGAGGGGGGCGGCCCAGCTAAGCCCCCCCCCCCTTTTCTCCGCACGTTAAAAACAATGTCTGATTTTTTGAATAAAAAGGGAAAGGACCTTGTATACTTTGAGGCGACACGAACGAATCAGCCTCGACCTAAATGGCGTCTGACGCTTGCGGAACGCACGGCATTGATCTTTTGAGCTTCCAAGTGGGTCTCTTAAAACAGGAATAAACATTTACGTAACTTAGACGGATTTTAGTGTATAAGGAGACTCCATTTCCCGATACTTTGTCCGAGAGTGGCTCAGGCAGAGCCTGCCAACTACTGGATATGTCGTTCCTCGAGGCCAGCGACGAACCTCCTTCAACCTCACACCACCAGGGGGCGCCACCTCGGAAGCATAGCAAGACTACCGGGCTCGTTGCCTGGGTGGTAGGCAACCCATCATACATGTCGCGGCTACGTCTGATTACTTCGTGCGATGGGTGTGAGTGCCGAACCGCCTCCCCCACCGCCTGGACGATAGGCAACCTATTCAACACATTTCATTTGGCTGAAGCTCCACGACAGAGGCAGTTCCGTCACCACACAGAATCTTCACGACACAGAAACTTTTACTTCACCACACAGAATCCTCACGACACAGAATTTTCACGACACAGAAACTACATGCAAGTTCGCTTCATGACACAGAATGCTCACGAGACAGAATCTTCACGACACAGAATCCTCACGACACAGAATCTTCACGACACAGAATCCTCACGACACAGAATCCTCACGACATAGAATCCTCACGACACAGAATCTTCACGACACAGAAACTAAGCGCCCGATTGCTTCACGAGACAGAATGCTCACGAGACAGAATCCTCACGACACAGAATCCTCACGACACAGAAACTTCATCACACAGAAACAAACAGTGCGACTGCTTCATCACACAGAATCCTCACGACACAGAATCCTCACGACACAGAAAGATGATTCTGTGTCGTGAGGATTCTATGTCGTGAGGATTCTGTGTGATGAATACACCCCTTTGCGAACTTCGGACCGACTCCAGAACGCTAGCCCAAAAAAGTCTCAGCCTCCAAAGTTGGCTCTTTTCGTGAAAATCGCGTTTTCGGCCGACTTTGACCTTGAGACTTTTTTGGGCTGTACAGGTAGGGCGATTTCGGTGAAAGGGTTGTGTTATCGGGTCACCACAGCACCCTTTGCGACCCTCGGATCGACTCCAGAACCCTACCCCAAAAAAGTCTCAGCCTCTAATGTTGGCTCTTAATCGTAAAAATCGCGTTTTCGGCCGACTTTGCCCCCTGAGACTTTTTTGGGCTGTACCGGTAGGGCTATTTCGGTGAAAGGGTTGTGTTGTCGGGTCACCAGAGCACCCTTTGCGACCCTCGGATCGACTCTAGAACCCTAGCTTCAAAAAGTCTCAGCCTCAAAAGTTGGCTCTTTACGTGAATATCGCGTTTTCGGCCAACTTTGCCCCCTGAGACTTTTTTGAGCTGTACCGGTAGGGCCATTTCGGTGAAACGGTTGTGTTGTCGGGGCACCAGAGTACCCTTTGCGACCCTCGGATCGACTCCAGAACCCTAGCCCAAAAAAGTCTCAGCCTCTAAAGTTGGCTCTTAATCGTGAAAATCGCGTTTTCGGCCGACTTTGACCTTGAGACTTTTTTGGGCTGTACTGGTAGGGCGATTTCAGTGAAATGGTTGTGTTGTCGGGTCACCAGAGCATTCTTTGCGACCCTCGGATCGACTCCAGAACGCTAGCCCAAAAAAGTCTCAGCCTCCAAAGTTGGCTCTTTTCGTGAAAATCGCGTTTTCGGCCAACTTTGCCCCCTGAGACTTTTTTGGGCTGTACAGGTAGGGCGATTTCGGTGAAAGGGTTGTGTTATCGGGTCACCAGAGCACCCTTTGCGACCCTCGGATCGACCCCAGGACGCTAGCCCAAAAAAGTCTCAGCCTCCAAAGTTGGCTCTTTACGTGAATATCGCGTTTTCGGCCAACTTTGCCCCCTGAGACTTTTTTGGACTGTACCGGTAGGGCCATTTCGGTTGAAGGGTTGTGTTGTCGGGTCACCAGAGTACCCTTTGCGAACTTCGGACCGACTCCAGAACGCTAGCCCAAAAAAGTCTCAGCCTCCAAAGTTGGCTCTTTTCGTGAAAATCGCGTTTTCGGCCGACTTTGACCCTGAGACTTTTTTGGGCTGTACAGGTAGGGCGATTTCGGTGAAAGGGTTGTGTTATCGGGTCACCAGAGCACCCTTTGCGACCCTCGGATCGACTCCAGAACCCTACCCCAAAAAAGTCTCAGCCTCTAATGTTGGCTCTTAATCGTAAAAATCGCGTTTTCGGCCGACTTTGCCCCCTGAGACTTTTTTGGGCTGTACCGGTAGGGCTATTTCGGTGAAAGGGTTGTGTTGTCGGGTCACCAGAGCACCCTTTGCGACCCTCAAGTCGACTCCAGAACCCTAGCTTCAAAAAGTCTCAGCCTCCAAAGTTAGCTCTTTACGTGAATATCGCGTTTTCGGCCAACTTTGCCCCCTGAGACTTTTTTGAGCTGTACCGGTAGGGCCATTTCGGTGAAAGGGTTGTGTTATCGGGTCACCAGAGCACCCTTTGCGACCCTCGGATCGACTCCAGAACCCTACCCCAAAAAAGTCTCAGCCTCTAATGTTGGCTCTTAATCGTAAAAATCGCGTTTTCGGCCGACTTTGCCCCCTGAGACTTTTTTTGGCTGTACCGGTAGGGCTATTTCGGTGAAAGGGTTGTGTTGTCGGGTCACCAGAGCACCCTTTGCGACCCTCAAGTCGACTCCAGAACCCTAGCTTCAAAAAGTCTCAGCCTCCAAAGTTGGCTCTTTACGTGAATATCGCGTTTTCGGCCAACTTTGCCCCCTGAGACTTTTTTGAGCTGTACCGGTAGGGCCATTTCGGTGAAACGGTTGTGTTGTCGGGGCACCAGAGTACCCTTTGCGACCCTCGGATCGACTCCAGAACCCTAGCCCAAAAAAGTCTCAGCCTCTAAAGTTGGCTCTTAATCGTGAAAATCGCGTTTTCGGCCGACTTTGACCTTGAGACTTTTTTGGGCTGTACTGGTAGGGCGATTTCAGTGAAATGGTTGTGTTGTCGGGTCACCAGAGCATTCTTTGCGACCCTCGGATCGACTCCAGAACGCTAGCCCAAAAAAGTCTCAGCCTCCAAAGTTGGCTCTTTACGTAAATATCGCGTTTTCGGCCAACTTTGCCCCCTGAGACTTTTTTGGACTGTACCGGTAGGGCCATTTCGGTTGAAGGGTTGTGTTGTCGGGTCACCAGAGTACCCTTTGCGAACTTCGGACCGGCTCCAGAACGCTAGCCCAAAAAAGTCTCAGCCTCCAAAGTTGGCTCTTTTCGTGAAAATCGCGTTTTCGGCCAACTTTTCCCCCTGAGACTTTTTTGGGCTGTACAGGTGGGGCGATTTCGGTGAAAGGGTTGTGTTGTTGGGTCACCAGAGTACCCTTTGCGACCCTCGGATCGACCCCAGGACGCTAGCCCAAAAAAGTCTCAGCCTCCAAAGTTGGCTCTTTTCGTGAAAATCGCGTTTTCGGCCAACTTTGCCCCCTGAGACTTTTTTGGGCTGTACAGGTAGGGCGATTTCGGTGAAAGGGTTGTGTTATCGGGTCACCAGAGCACCCTTTGCGACCCTCGGATCGACTCCAGAACCCTAGCCCAAAAAAGTCTCAGCCTCTAAAGTTGGCTCTTAATCCTGAAAATCGCGTTTTTGGCCGACTTTGCCCCCTGAGACGTTTTTGGGCTGTACCGGTAGGGCTATTTCGGTGAAAGGGTTGTGTTGTCGGGTCACCAGAGCACCATTTGCGACCCTCGGATCGACTCCAGAACCCTACCCCAAAAAAGTCTCAGCCTCCAAAGTTGGCTCTTAATCGTGAAAATCGCGTTTTCGGCCGACTTTGACCCCTGAGACTTTTTTGGGCTGTACAGGTAGGGCGATTTCGGTGAAAGGGTTGTGTTTTCGGGTCACCAGAGCATTCTTTGCGACCCTCAGATCGACTCCAGAACGCTAGCCCAAAAAAGTCTCAGCCTCCAAAGTTGGCTCTTTACCTGAATATCGCGTTTTCGGCCAACTTTGCCCCCTGAGACTTTTTTGGACTGTACCGGTAGGGCCATTTCGGTTGAAGGGTTGTGTTGTCGGGTCACCAGAGTACCCTTTGCGAACTTCGGACCGACTCCAGAACGCTAGCCCAAAAAAGTCTCAGCCTCCAAAGATGGCTCTTTTCGTGAAAATCGCGTTTTCGGCCAACTTTGCCCCCTGAGACTTGTTTGGGCTGTACAGGTAGGGCGATTTCGGTGAAAGTGTTGTGTTGTCGGGTCACCAGAGCACCCTTTGCGACCCTCGGATCGACTCCAGAACCCTAGCCCAAAAAAGTCTCAGCCTCTAAAGTTGGCTCTTAATCGTGAAAATCGCGTTTTCGGCCGACTTTGCCCCCTGAGACTTTTTTGGGCTGTACCGGTAGGGCCATTTCGGTGAAAGGGTTGTGTTGCCGGGTCACCAGAGTACCCTTTGCGACCCTCGGATCGACCCCAGGACGCTAGCCTAAATCTCAGCCTCCAAAGTTGGCTCTTAATCACTGTTCAAATGTTGGCGGCCATCTTTAAGAGCCTGGGGTTGTGTTGCAGGCTCTCTGTAGCACCCCTTACAACCATCTCGAGGCGTCGGATAGCCCTCATCTGATGGTTGGCTGATGTTTGGCTGCTAAGAGCCATATAGTCTGCTCTGAGTAAGCTGAATTCGGTTGGCCAACGGTCCGTTGGCCAACTTCACACTCGTCTCCAGCCCATGGGATGACGGGGTTGACGGACGAGGAAAAGTTTGAGAGGCGCCGGCAGGCCATGCTGAAGCCCCATGTAAGTGTGTGTGTAGTGTGAGTGTGTGTGGGTGTAGTGTTTGTGTGCAAAATAAAACTAACGGAAGGTGTATTATTGTTTCAGGTTCGTCAGTAATTCTATCTATTTTTTTAAACAGTAGTTTATTTTTTTTTAAATAATAAAACTTTTAGCAAGTTTCTATCTGTCTATAATTTATGCACCTATGTCGAATCGCTTTTATTTTATGATGGGTGCGACAGAAGTTCAGGTATGACTACTTCTCTTCGGATATGATGCTTGCCACTATTTTCTGACTTTTAATTTGCAAGTGAATAGGAAGGGAGTGCACAGTCTTGATTAATTTATCTGGAAGATATTTATTATCAAACCTGAAAGAATCGCACTGGTCGAGCGAGGGACTGTCTGGTAAATGGTGATGAGTGACAGGTAACGGTTGCAGTGAATTCTCCTTGTATTTATTCATCTCATATCCAAGAGAATGATGATGTGATGCTTTTCCATCAACAATATTTGAATTTAGTCAAAAATCTTGGGTTTTGTAAGTTGAATTTGATCAGAAGTTACAGAGTCATAATTTTCAAAGTAAATGTCATATCTCATGGCTATATCCTTTAAAATCAGAAAGAGAAAGTGAGTCCTTATGTTTAAGAGCAAGAATATGGAGTCTAGGACATGTACTTTTATTCAAAACTAACTTTTTCCGAAGTTTGGGCGATAAAGATTGACATTGTATTTTAAGCATGGTGTTGACTGAACGCCAACATTTTTATGATATTCTCACTCCTAAATCCTTTTGAAAATCCAAGACTATGTTAAACTGAATGTATTCAAGCAAAAAAATTTTACTCAAGTCAGAAATTTTGGGTTTTATAGAGGAACATAACTTGAATTTGATCTGAAGTGTCAGAGTCATAATTTTCAAAGTAAATATTATTTCTCATGGCTATATCCATTAAAATCAGAAAGAGAAAGTGAGTCCTTATGTTTAAGAGCAAGAATATAGAGTCTAGGACTTGTAGTTTTATTCAAATGTCATGATTCCGAAGTTGGGTCGACGGAACTTGTGACATTCTATCTTTAGCATAGTATTAGAGAACATCAAACAGATCTAAAGGACTCTCACTCATAAATCCTTTTGGAAATCCAAGACTATGTTAAACTGAATGTATTCCAGCAAAATTTTTTTTTGTTTAAGTCAAAAATCTTTGGTTTTAGAGTGTGAGATAAGTTGAATTTTTGACACAGCAAAGATAGTTGTTGTTTTTTGTTGGGGCCTAACCAGCGACTCCCCTGCGCCGGTGGGCCAGCCTGCTCCTCCCTGCGCAGATAATGTTTAGGGTTTTCAAAAAAATTATATTACTTTTTATGGGATTTTTAAATTTATATTAGTTTTTTTTTATTTTTTTTTATTTTTATTAGACAAACAGCACCTTGTCAGGCATCATATCAAGAATAGTGTCTCTCAGATACTCCAAATGGTAAGCAAGCAATTCCTGTTTGATATCTTCAGGAATAAAAATGCTTGGCACATCAAATGCATTGCTGAGAGTTCTGAACAAATCATGCTCTGGCAATTTAGACAGTTTTGTAGAAAGGGGAACACAGAAGTTCTTTGCATGTGTCAGTAGAGGCACAAAATTAGAGGTGCAGTAAAAACACTGTGTCTCACAATGGGAGAGATAATTTTTTAGCATTTGTTTAATGCGTTGAATGAATCTCCAAGATGACATAGCAAAATAAATATTGATTTTATTTTTTGAAATGCAAACATTATTGGAAGTTGCATATGGTTTAATAGACACCACAACATCACCAAGTATTACTGGCTTGAATGTTTTAGTGGCATGATTAGAAACAACTGCGATGAAAGTTTCTTCGCAGACAAGGTCTTCAAGTTCCTTGATGGTGAGGTGAATGACCTTTTTTGTAGTCTCAGACACCAAGGACACAAACGGTGTGAAATTATTGATGTCAACACCAATTTTAAAGAATTTCAACCCATTTTTGATGATGGGGAAATTCTTGGCATGGACCTCTCTGGGTGGTATAGGAGGCTCAGGCTCTGTTGACTGACTACTGCTTGGAGATGGAGCGTCAGCCAACCCCTTTGGATAAAACATCTGGGGTTGAGGGTTTAGTGGTGGAGTCAGATCCAAGCTACTGTCTTCACCCATATCCACCACCAAATCGTTGTACCGCAAAGGAAAAGAGAGACGGCGCTTTGCAGCAGGCTCGTCCACTCTATCACTAGCAGGGCGCTTGGCTTCCATGGCTGCGAAGTGAACAGGACTGTCGCACACGCTGGAATGATGCTCTCTCTGGCTCGAGCTGCTCCATTTATACGGTAAAATAACGACACTAACGCCTCCTATAGTTTAATTTATGAATTAAAACATCAGGTTTGAACATGTTTGAAAAATAATTTTAACCAATCAGAGCGAAGCACAGCCTATTTTTAGCCAATCACAACAAGTCACCGCTTACGGCCCCGTGCCTATACTGGTCCAGCCTCACAGCCCCGTCAGGTGGGTTGCCTATCTTCACGGCGCTCTGCCCCGCCCGGCCCCACCTGGCCCCGTCACCGCCTCCGCCGCGCCCGCCGCCCCGCCGCGCCCGCCGCGCCCGCCGCCCCCGCCGCCCCCCGCCGCCGCCGCACCCGCCGCCCCCCGCCGCGGCCAATCACAGCGCATCTTATTATGACCAATCAGAGAGCAGCTTATTATAGCCAATCACAATAGCGTTCAAGCATGTCGCGACATGCAAAGTGCGCAGCTGGCGCTCACCTGATTTTTATCCAATCAGAGACCAGCGACGCGGAATTTTAGCCAATCACAATAGCGCTCGAGCAAGTCGCGACATGCAAGGTGCGCGCCGCTTGCACACTTCCATAAGCGCAGTGCTAAACCGTAGTTGCAGTACTCGCCGATAGGCGGCACTACAATCGCGGCGCCCCGCGTACTTAAGCAGCCGCTCCGCTCTCCCTCGTCACCACTCGAGTCACTCGCTCCGCCCAGTGTACTTCGACGCTCTTCTCCCAGTCCTCGTGCTGTACTTAGCTCCAGTCCTCGTGCTGTTGAGCTGTACTTTAGTTCCAGTCCTCGTTTTGTATTTTAGCTCCAGCCCTCGTGCTGTTGAGCTGGTTAAGCCTTTGTGCTCCAGCCCTCGTGCTGTTGAGCCAGGCAAGATGCCCTCCGTTCTGACGGAGATATTGGACGAGTGGGATGCTGCTTGCTTCCACTCCGACGAGCTCTTGGCGGAGGCCTACACCACGTTCCTCGCGAACCTGGTGGAAGCCTCCGTCGAGGAAAGGGCCGATCCACGGGTCATCCCGTTCCTGCTGGTGGGGTACTTGGCGTACTCCCGCCACCAGGACGGGGCTGATCCGCAGGCGGTCCTAACCTACTGGATGGCCTTGGCCATGTGCGGTGCCGGCTCTAACGCCCCACCCCGCCCCACCACACCCCCGGCGCGCTCCTCCACACCTCCTGCGGAGACGCCACGCCCCGCCACCCCCCCAGCTGGCCCCTCCCGTGCACGCTCGCCTCAACCCGGCCCGTCTAAACGGCCCCGGGAAGAGGATGAGAAGCCGGAGGAGGCGCAGCCGACCCTAGAGGTGCTCCAGACTCGCGAGCGCCATCTTAAGCGTTTTAGGGCCACCTTCAGGGAGGAGGTAATGCTTATTCGAGGACTCGGAGATGCACTCCCCTCTGAGGACCTCATGGTGGGTATGTTTGACTCTGCCATTCAGAGGCAACGCGACGCTGTCCATGCAATGGACGACGACCGGGTCATTCTCGAAATCGAGAACTCGGTGAGTGCTGAAAACCCCATATGGTTCAGCATGCGTCGCGCAGACCAGTTAAATGGGAGAGTTATTCTGGACAAGCTGAGCCGTGTCCTGAACTCGAATCAGTCCTTCATGTCAGATGGCCAACTAAAGTTGTCGTACATTCACATTCCTGTGCCACGACCTGGAGGGCGTCGCATTAACAGAGTGGCGAATGAATCCATGGAGCAGTGGATTGAGAGGAAAATTGCTCAGAAATGCATATTCTCTCCAAACAATAATGACAACATGTGTCTTACGCGCTGTGTAGCAGTAGCTTCGGCCAGAGATCGCATGAGTAGATACGCGTTCTGCAGGATAAAAGCTCGTGATTCTGTGATTCAGACGAAAGAGGCTGAAAGCCTATGTGATTTAGCCCACATTGATAAAACAAATCCGTGTGGTCTGGACGAAGTACGTCTTCTGCAAGACGTACTTCCTGATTTTAGATTGTGTGTGTTTACAGACAAGGAAGGAAATGAGTGCGTTTTCAAAGGACCTCAAGGTGCAGCCCGTAAAAATATTTACCTTTTGTTACATGGTGGACATTTTTTTGCTATTCTTTACCCTGAGGCGGCATTTGACATGCGGTTTCTTTGCCGGAAATGTGTAGTTTTCTACAACAACCCGGGCGGGCACAGATGTGAAGGATCATGTTGGCGCTGTCTTGGTCCAGGTGAACACAATGATGAACTGAGGAGGTGCACACTCTGTGGGCATAATTTCGCGGGTGACGAGTGCTTTGAATATCACAGAACACTTAAACTACCACACTCTCACGAAATGCAATACATTTAAATTTTGCACTGAGTGTAAGAAAAGTTATTCGCTCATGCGTGGTGGCAAACATGTGTGTAATTTCGTCTACTGCAGATTTTGTAAAAACCAAGTTCTGGAGAACCACCTTTGCTTCATGCAACCATGGTCTGAAAGGGAAAAAAAGGTGGATAGGAAATATCACACTGTGATATATGATATTGAGACCAGTCAGTGTGACCCTGTGGAGGGACAGGAAAACACATTTGAACATAAACCGATACTTCTGGTGTGTCAGACTGTTTGTGACGAATGCACAGATGTCGTGCAGAACGATTACTTCTGTACATCATGCAGAACACGGCAACACATATTCCACAATCTAGATGATCCCTCAATTTGTGTTATGAGTCAGTTTGTCGACTATTTGCAGTCATTCCCTGCTAAAACAAACCTACTTCTGGTAGCACATAATTCAAAAGCCTTTGATGCTGTGTTCGCACTTCAAGAAATTATCGCCAGAAAGCTAAAGGTTGAGTTAACCCTGCATCGGGCCAAGATCATTTGTATGCAGGTTAAGACCTGGAAATTTATTGATTCCTTAATGTTTTTACCCATGCCGCTTAGTGCCATGCCAAAAGCGTTCGGGTTGAATGAACTAAAGAAGGGATACTGGCCGTTCCTGGCATGTAAACCTGAATTTTATGGTTATGAGGGACCGTTGCTCGACAAGTCATATACACTGCATTAAGTGATGTGGATGACGCGTTAGCTCTCACAGCTAATGCGCAGCTACCACAGCTAATGTTTAAGCTCCGAGAGATGGCCTGGGTAGCCAACATATAAGCTATTACAGCTAACCTGTAGCTACTGCAACTTACGTTATTTTTTTTGTTTTTTTTTTTTCGTGCAGATTGATGGAATCTTTTAGGCGTGGAGATGCAGATGCGAGTGTGTGAGACGAATTTACCTGCTGCCGTCTGCTCGCCCGCTGGAGCCGGCCGCCGCGCCGGTACACTCTAAAATACTTGGGACAATTTTTGTTCCTAATTGAGCACGAATCCGTGCATACGCAATATGTGTACGATTTCGTGCCTAATAACGGAGTAAAACTGCACAACAGTGCACTTTTACTTCTTTATTTAGGAAATAATTTGTGCACATCTTGCGTATGCACGGATTCGTGCTCAATCAGGAACAAAATTGTCCCTAGTATGGATCCAGAACTGGGACATTCCCAGGTACCCCAGTGTCCCCACCGTATCTCTCTCCACCGTGGTGGCGACGAAACTTCGTTCTGGTTTGGCGACGAAAATAGCGATGAGTGCCGAGTGGCGACTAAAGGGGCGATCTGGCGATAGCGGCAGCCGGGTCCTGGCCCAGCCGGTTCTCGGAACCGCTCTAGCCTGGCCGCCAGAAAGATTAGGGTTTTCTCCCCCATTCTTTACCCACCCCCTTGGCACCTTAGACAAAGAAAAGGGTAGACCAGACATCGCCTATCCCCGGTGCAGTGCGCACCCGCGACTTTATGGCCCAGCGTCTCAACCTGACAGGCCTCAGGCGAGCACTCGATCGGCTGCCTTCGGCTCCGCTTAGCCGTGCTCGGCAGCATCTTCCAGGCGCGGATCCAGAAATGTTCTAAGGAGGGGGTAAAGTAGCGCTTTTTGCCTACTACCAGGGCAAAGTAGTGGCTTTTACCTACCTTCCAAGCGGTCTACCTAGCCCCCAAGGAGGGGGTAATTACCCCCATTACCACCCCCCTGGATCCGCGCCTGGCATCTTCGGGTCACCCTCCAGCTGTGGCGTGGTGGGCGTGGTGATCGCTCGTCCCCACCGCGGCGTGGCGCGGCGTGGCGCGGCGTGGCTGGCGCGGGTCCGTGCCTCGGTGCACCGAAGATGCAGCCGAAGTGCAGCCGAAGGGAGCCGAACAAGTGCTCGCCTTGGCTGAGCTCAGGCTACCTGGGGCATCATAAATGCGCGCCGAAACCCCCTGATGTCGGGTCTACTCACTTCTTTGTCTAAGCTTGGCACAGCAGGCTGATTCGGAGGATCGCTCTCGTATTTCCGTCCTTGTCGCACCTATGGCGGTGCCCCATGTTGGCGATGGCGGGGCCCCATGAGTTCGACAAGGACGGACGCACGAGACCGATTAGCGATTTGCGGAATCAGCCTGCAGCACTTGCACACGCGTACCTGCTACATGCTCGCCACCCATTTGTTGGTATCTGGTATTTCTCACAACAATGACACTGGCAGGGCTCCGTAACCTTTCATAACGCGAGTCAACGTTAGTTGCTTAACGTAACGAAACACATGCTCTCTAAAAAATTTCAGTTACGATTTTTTTTTATTTTTTTTTGCTACAAATTGTTCAAGGATGACGTACACGCTCCCGGGTAATGTACTTTTTAGTGCATCGCTATGTACGTTTATAAACTTAAGATGCTTGTGCACAAATTTAGTTCAGTGTTACGCAAAATATTATGTGTGGCTATGTACAAATTTTACATACTTACCCACAATATTACGCTTTACGATGTACTAAATTTGTGCGTAAGCATCGTAAGTTTATAGACGTACACAGCAATGTACTAAAAAGTACATAGTCCGGGAGTGTGTACACATAATTTTTGGCGATGCGAATGTAAAACTTATTTCAAGGGGGTCTAAATAAACGTTAAAAGTTATAACTTTAACTTCTAAACTAACTTTAAAGCCAAACAAGTAATAAGTTACGGAGCCCTGCTTTTTGGTGCAAATGCAATGCAACTACCCACAGAAATATAATGTACTATTTTGGACACAGCTTACATAGATCTATGTGCATGCATAGCTTACGTACAATTTCTTACCGATTTATGTATGAGTTTTTACAAACCTACAGAAAAAATGTGCATAGCTCTGTAAGAAATTTGTACGTAAGTTATGCATGCATAAATCTAGGTAGCTATGTACAAAATAGTACATTATAATTTAGTGTGTATATAAACGCGCAGATTTATAAAAGAAAATCGTGCCGAATCATGTAGAATATTATACATAAGTCTGTGTAATTATCTGCATTTTTTCTGCATGTAATAACTAATGCAGATCTATGCGCAATATTCTACGCAATTCAGCACGATTTTGTCCGCATGAATCTGCTTATATTTATATACACCTTCACTAGCAATGTACTTTTTCGTACATGTGAAATGTAACTTTACAAACATGCAGATTTATGAATGAATTTGTGCCGAATTACGTAGAATATTGCGCATGGATTGCATAAATTTTTACATGCAGAAAAAATGCACAAAATTAAACAGATCTATGAACAAAATTCTACATAATTCAGCACGACATTTTACATAAATCTCCTTGTTTATATGGTTACATTTTATTTCTAAGAAACAGTACATGGCTGGTTAGCGTGTAGTTACATATCATATGTACGATAAAATACATTGCCAATTATAGTGGAACAAATAGAGTTTCTCCATAATTTTTTCGCAAAAAGATTCGGCCTTTAAACCTTAGGTGTAACGCAGTGAAGGAAGTAAGTAGGATTAGAACAGTGAAAATAAAGTTTGGATAATATAATCTAAGTAATCAGGCTGCACACAATCACTGTAACATTGTGGTCGATGGTACACACTCCTGGGTTATGTACTTTTAAGTACATCGCTATGTACGTCGGTAAACTTACGATGCATGTGCACAAATTTAGTTCATCGTTAGGCATAATATTATGAGTAGCTATGTACACATGTGCACACTCCCGGCTTTTGCACTTTTTTTGCACGTGTAGCAATGTAAATCTTTATGCATGCGTAATTTACGTAAAAAATCTTACATAGCTACGCATAAAAAGGCTCATTTTTACGTAATTACGTGAGAATTTTTGAATGGTTTTGTAAGAAATTTTACATAAGCTACGCATGCACATAGATTTACATAGCTACGTACAAAAAAGTACATGAGCCGGGAGTGTTTACACATTTTACATACTTACACACAATATTATGCTTTATGATGTACTAAATTTGTGCACAAGCATCGTAAGTTGTTTGACATACACAGCAATGTACTACCAAGTACATAACCCGGGAGTGTGTGGATGCCACGCACTGAGGCAAGTGGTGTCTCGCGGAACGCACTCACACTGAATCGCACTGATCACAGGTTGACGGGGAGCACTCTCAAGTAAAGTCAAGAGGGGGGCTCGACTGTACTCTAACTGGCAATGTACTTTTTCGTACATGTGAAATTTACGCATATAAACGTGCGGATTTATGTACAAAATCGTGCAGAATTATGTTAAATATTGTGCATAGATCTGCAGAATTTGTTACATGTCGGAAAAATGCACAATAATAAACAGATTCATGTACAATATTCTACATAATTCTGCACGATTTTTTACATAAATCCGCACGTGTATATGCGTACATTTCACATGAACGAAAAAGTACATTGCCAGTTAGCGTGATGGACTGAAGCACTCGGAAGGGCGCGTGGCGAGCGGACTCAACCCGACGTGCTCTCCAGGAGCTCACGTGACGTGACTGACTGCGACTGATTTCATTTCTCATTTCGAGCCCGAGAGCCCGAGCTTGGAGGAGGAGCCGAGCCAGAGCCGAGACGAGAGCCGAGCTCAAAGCCGAGACGAGCCGAGCCAAACCGAGAGCCGAACACCGCCGACCCAAGCGCCCCCTCCACGGTCACGGTGGCGGCACGCTGCATGAAAACTGTTAATGTTCTTTTTCGTACATGTGAAATGTAACTAAATATACGTGCAGATTTATGAACAAAATTGTGCAGAATTACGTAGAATCGAGGGGGAAAGCTCTGGCGTAATCACTCGTAGAACCAGGCACGTACTCAATGCGTAATCACACTATTTTAGGCGTAATAACCTGTTTTTAGCCCGCCCTCCTGCTTTGAAAAAAGTTTTAGAGCGGGCTTATGCAATCGATGCGGTGTCTCACTGTAAATCTGAGAGTCATGTTTCTGACTGAAATTGAGCGAGGCATGTAACATCGCCCTAAAGGAGTGAGGAAATTCTATATCGCTCATTTGGAATGATAAGCCTCACTCAAATCGAACGAGATCACTAGATATAGCTCGTTTTGGGTCATAAAAGCGACTCAAAAGGAGTGATATTTAATAATATGACTCTCCAGGAGTGACAAAATTTGGGTCACAAATCTCGCTCTCCTGAGAGCGAGATTTCTCACTCCTCGATTTACAGTGCTGTCTGTCTGTCTGTCTGTCTGTCCTTCTGTCTGTCTGTCTGTGCCACTAGATGGAGATGAGCTAGAGACTTGAAATTTTTAGGGTATCTTGGGGGACCCTCCTGGACTCCGAAACGGAGAGTGCAAATTCTGCCAAACCTCATTAAGGCACTGAAAAAATTATTAAAGTTTTCACGGTATGAAAAAAAATAATTTGTTACATAAAATTTTATGGTTTCCGATGGGGTATCTCGACGAATTGGGTTCCTCTGAGCCAAAATTTCGTCCGTTTCGCTCTATCTCTTACCGTTTCGGCGCTCCCGTGAAACACAAATCATACATGTACCATTCATCTGACATATATGTTACATGTATGTTTAGGTATTGGCATGTATGACGCAGACATACCACATGCGTATACGTATGTGAACTTACGCATGTCACATACAAACATCCCGGACTGTCTTGTATGTTACACATGTATTCAATTGAGTAATGCATGTGACATACGTACCAGTCAGTACTGCCCTACATGTGGTCTTGGACCACTCCTATGTCACCCATGTGTGTAAGTGACTAATGAATGTGACATACATATCAGACAGTTAGTGCCACACATGTGGTCTCCAATCACTCCTATGTTACCCATGTGTGTAAGTGAGTAAGGAATGTGACATACATATCAGACAGTTAGTGCCACACGTGTGGTCTCCAATCACTCCTATGTTACCCATGTGTGTAAGTGAGTAATGCATGTGACGTACATATCAGACAGTTACAGCCATACCTGTGCACAGGAAAAACAAAGGTAGGACGAAAAGGGTTTTAATGCCTTTACCAAGGCATTAAAAATTAGCACCCCTGCAAAGGCATTAAAACTGTCCAAAGGTGTTAAATTTTAATGCCTTTCTACAATTTCATGCCTTTGCAAAGGCATTAAAATTTCACACCCCTAGAAAGGCATTAAGTCCTACCTTTGTTTTTCCAGTGTGGTCTTGAATCACTCTTATGTCACCCATGTGTGTCACTGAGTAATGCATGTGACATACGTACCAGTCAGTACTGCCATACATGAAGTCTTGTACCACTCCTATGGCACCCATGTGTGTAACTGAGTAATGCATGTGACATACATATCAGGAAGTTACTGACATTCATGTAGTCTTGAACCACTCTTATGTCACACATGTGTGTAAGTGAGTAATGCACACTGTTAGAAATTTTGTCGTAAATTAACGACAAATAAGTCGCCAATTTTTATAGCGACTGCAATCCCCGTTTAAAAATAAAAGTTCCGAGACTAGTACCTTTTTTGTTCCGAAAGAGCCCGAAGGCTCGCGGGCTGTCCCGCAAGTAGCTCGTGAGCCTCTCGGGCTAGTCCGGATTTAGCCCTTCATCGGGCTGCCAGGCGACGGGCTTGTCCGAAACGAGCCCCTGAGTTAGGAGCCTTGCCCGATTGTAGCCCGATGCTATCGGGCGTGTTCCGTTAACTGCCCAGCCCGGTCAACGTATGGGTACAAACCCGAATTCTATACCGAACTCCGGACTACTCCCTAATGTGTGTAACTGCCCGTAATAAAAAATAAGTCCTGTTCTGTTCTCGTTCGTCTCTCGTTCGTCTCTCGTTTCAAAACGGGACCGGAACGGATTACAGTCCGCTAAGTGATTGGCGGGCGTGGGTCCGAGGCAGCAGGGCCGGTGGCCGGTGCGAGTTTGGCCGCGGTGGGCTTGGCGGTCGCGGCACCGCGAGACTTGGTGGAGGCGTTTGGTGACGGCACCCCTCGGCGCATTCTCGGAATGCTGCATCCACGGTGGAGGGAGACCCGGTGGCGGCACGAGCCTACCTGAGCTGACCCCGGAATCGGTGCCGGATTCCTTTTCCCTGGGCGGCCACCAGAGCGCGCGTCGATCTAGCCTGGGCCGGCTACACCGGCGGTTCAGCCTACCTGCAGCCTGGGCTAGGCCTGGGCGGTTAAACCAAACTCAATATCAATTCTCAATGTTAAAATATATTGAGTTGGACCTCAATGTCAATGTTGGTAATTGACCCAATTATAATATTGAGTAATTGAGGTCAATATCAATATTGAGGTCAATATTAAAAATTGAGATATTGAGCTCAATTTAAATATTGAGACATTAAGCTCAATTTAAATATCGAGATATTGAGCTCAATTTAAATATCGAGATATTGAGCTCAATTTGAATATTGACATATTGAGCTCAATTTGAATAATGGGTCAAAATCGACCCAAATTTTCAGGGCGATACATCGACCATTGACGATTTTCGTTATTTTTTGCTTAAATGATGCCTTACATAAGTTGACATCACTGTAAAAATCTCAGGCCTGTGCGACCAATAGTTTCGGAGATATGGCCGATTGAAGTGCATTTTTCGTTCGTACCATTTTATCGCTTTTACCTAAAATCCTTCAAACGGTCTAGATACCATACATGTCCTTACATGGTTCTCTTCGGAAAGTTGCCAGAAATCAGATTCTGTCCTGAAATTGAGATTAATACTCAATATGAAATATTTAGCCTCAATACTCAATAAGAAATATTGAGTCTCAATACTCAATATGAAATATTGACCATCAATACTCAAGAGGAAATATTGACCCTCAATTACTCAATATTGGTAATTGACCCTCAATTACTCAATATTGATAATTGAGATATTGAGATATGATAAATTGACCACCTCAATTTTCCCAAAATTGAGACCTCAATTAAAAAAAAAAATTGAGTTGCAACTCAATTAATTGAGATTTTGCCCAGGCCTAGCCTGGGCCGCGCACCCTGCCTGCCGGCCGCCCGGGATCAGCTTAGCGAGGCTGGGGTTTTACGCACTTCGCTCGGCCGGCCGCCACGCCTCCCGGGCCGCCCCAACAGCTGCTGAGCGTGAAGAGCCGGGCCAGGCTAAGCTGATCCCGGGCGGCTGGCAGGAAGGGTGCGCGGCCCAGGCTGCAGGTAGGCTGAACCGCCGGTGTAGCCGGCCCAGGCTCGATCCGCGCGCCCCTGGCGGCCGCCCAGGGAAGAGGAATCCGGCACCGATTCCGGGGTCAGGCGCTAGCACGGGAGGGATAGGCTCGTGCCGCCACCGGGTCTCCCTCCACCGTGAGCTGCTGAGCCTGAAGAGCCGGGCCAGGCTAAGCTGATCCCGGGCGGCTGGCAGGAAGGGTGCGCGGCCCAGGCTGCAGGTAGGCTGAACCGCCGGTGTAGCCCGCCCAGGCTCGATCCGCGCGCCCATAGGGAACAGGAATCCGGCACCGATTTCGGGGTCAGGCGCTAGCACGGGAGGGATAGGCTCGTGCCGCCACCGTATCTCCCTCCACCGTGAGTGGTGCTATCGTCCGACCACCGAGAGTTTAGCACACCAAATGACAAGGAAGGATAGGCTGGCCCATGAGTGCGAAAGAGAGAGATAGTCAATTCTTCCGGTGGGACCACGATAGACCATGGGTAAGGAACGGGGGAAAAAACCCTTATCCTTCCGGCGGCCGGCTGGAGCGGTTCCGAGAACCGGCCCGGGCCGGGTCCCGGCACGGCCGGCCGCCGCCAGCGCCAGATCATGCCAGATTGCCACTTTGGTCGCCACTCGGCAGGTCAGATCACCACCTTCGTCACCACTCGGCACTCATCGCCACTTTCGTCGCCAAAACCGACGTTTCGTCGCCACGGTGGCGATCGCCACATCTGGCAAGCCTGGTCTTGTCAGCAAAGGGCCACCACCGGACGATTCGGTTCGCGGGGTATCGACGGGAGAAAGATGACGGTACTCTACGTCTCAGGCAGCACTAGTCTACTGTTTTCTAGCGATTTATTGATTTGGAAAGGTGTAACTTTCGGATATTGCAGTGTATTATACGCGAATATTATAGGTATTATAAAATATTATAGGTATTATAGAATATTATAGATATTATAAAATATTATATGTATTATAGAATATTATAGGTATTATACGGTACTATAGGGTCCGCGTACACTCTAAATGCGAAAGAACAATTTTGTTCCTAATGTAGAAACGTTTCTGTGCACATCCAGAAAGGATGCAAATTTGTTTCAAAACCAGACAAATTGTGTACAGCTTTGCACAATTTTGTGCACCGACGAGACAAATTTGTTTTATTTTTTATGGACAAGGCATTTGTCCACGCGAATGGACGTTGAAATACGTTGACAGTTCTGCAACAAATTTGTTGCAAACAGGGGCACAATATTTTTGTAGGACATTTTGTTCTTTCTAATTACACAACTTGTGTATGAAAAGCCACATTTTTGTCCATGAAACCTGTTGTCTAGCGCTATGAACAAACACATTGTTGCTAGTTAAAGGGACAATAAAATGTCCCTTCGCATTTAGAGTGTACCCAGTATTATACGAGTCGGTCACCCCTCGACTTCGTACACTCTAAATGCGAAGGGACATTTTATTGTCCCTTGAACAAGCAACAATGTGTTTGTCCAAAGCGCTAGACAACAGGTTTCATGGACAAAAATGTGGCTTTTCATACACAAGTTGTGTAATTAGAAGGAACAAAATGTCCCTCAAAAATATTGTGCCCCCTGTTTGCAACAAATTTGTTGTAGAACTGTCAACGTATTTCAACGTCCATAGGCGTGGACAAATGCTTTGTCCATAAAAAATGAAACAAATTTGTCTCGTCGGTGCACAAAATTGTGCAGAGCTGTACACAAGTTGTCTGGTTTTGGAACAAATTTGCATCCTTTCTGGCTGTGCACAGAAACGTTTCTACATTAGAAACAAAATTGTTCTTTCGCATTTAGAGTGTAGGAGAACGGGATTCTCGGCCTAGCCTCGCTACCGGGTGCCTGTCCACCCGTTTAAAAACAA
Source organism: Frankliniella fusca (assembly GCA_029379305.1). NCBI lineage: Eukaryota > Metazoa > Arthropoda > Insecta > Thysanoptera > Thripidae > Frankliniella > Frankliniella fusca. The sequence goes on from JAHWGI010001217.1 coordinate 60,239, forward strand.
ATTGTTCCTGAATCCGTCCGCCAGCGGTCCGAATGACCCCCAGAGGCTCCGGGCTGTCCCGTATAGAGTCCGTACGCCTTCGGGGTCTTCCGTATTTAGTCCGGCCGCGGGGTCGGACTAGTCTGAATTATGCTCCGGGACCTTCGGACAGTCCGGTTTCAGTCCGGAGGTCCGGTCTTAGCCCGGAAAGGGTCCGTGGTCAGAGTTCGGTCTCTTTGTGGGCTTTTTTGCTCTTTACCCGCTTCGGTGGACTTGTGAACTGGACGATATGGAAATTTTGCTATGCACTGCTATTTTTTTTTAACTTTTTTAAGGAAATGGGTCACTTCATTACAGTTGATAGCGCTTACAATGTGAGTGTCTTTGTTCACTGCTCGGTCGTACATGGGGGGAGGACACTCTAAATATCCGAGGACTGTGGTATTGAAGATCACCGGACTTCTGTGGGCATATCTAATTAAACACGTTTGGTATTACCAGTACCAAATTTTGTTTTATTTGGTAAGAAATTGTATCTGATCTAGTTATGAGCAGTCCGAAACTAGTTACAAATATTACTCTTAGATATTCAGAGTGTAGCAATGTCACATGTATGTCTAGGTACATTAGTAGTGGCAAAAATTTTACGAAGGGAAATGAACCCAGCATCAAAACATCTGGTCGGAAATTCCACGAACGGTAAACAGTTGAAATATGGCAGGAGGGTACCCAGCCACGCCTTCCGGGGCGCGCACTCCTCCTCACCGGGCCATCCCCGATCCGGGGCTGGCCGGGGCTGGCCCGGCGGGAGGGGCGCGCGACTTCGGGATGACCTGGACACGCTGGGGCACGTTTCGTAGCACGTCCCAGTGGTCCAGTGGTCAGCGTAGCGGGCTCGGAGCAAAGAAGTCCGGGTTCAACTCATCATCAGGTAAGGTAATTCTTCGTTAGTTCAATATGTAATTACATGTGTTAATAAACTGTCATAAGTAAGGTGTAACGAAAGGTAATCGAGAGCAGTACAGGAAAGCAAGGAATCTCTGTTTACTATTTTGAAAGAGGACTATACTAATGTATAGAAAAATTCCTATACATTTATGGTGAGACCACCACAAATAAATAGTACATTCCCTACACGCATGTATTGGAAATTTCCTATAGACTTAGATGTTAATTGCGCCACTGACATTTATAGGAAATTTACTATATTTTTTTACAGTGTAAATCGGACTCGCCCCGGGGTGGGCCCGCAGCCCGGAACCCCGCGTTTAGCCCGTAGTTTGGCATTCGGACACACCCGCCAAGTTGCCGATTTGGGAACATTCTGGGTGTAACTCGGAGTAGTCCGCGGAACCTCTCCCGGACTAGACCCCCGCTCGGGCTGGTCTCGGATGAGGCTCATTTTTAACCGGGCACCACCTCGCGACTTTGATTATTTGTAATAACAGATCGAAAGCCCAATTAATCAAAACACACATGTCTTCAGAGGTTATAGAGTTGCGGATTTTGTTTACGTACTCTGCACTCTAAATGTCCAAGGACAATATTGTAACTGGGCACCGGACTTCTGTGTGCATAACTAGACCAGTTAAAATATTGTAACTAATTGCACACATTTTGTAACTAGCCAGTAACAATTCAAGTGTTATTCGTTACAAAATTGTATCTAGTCTAGTTATGCACACAGCAGTCCGGTGCCCAGTTACAATATTGTCCTTGGACATTTAGAGTGTGCAAACTAAAGTGTGAGACAGTATCACACTTTTTACTGCAGTACCACTGCGTCTCACACTTTCAAAAACTATTTTCTGTCGTTGAATAAGAATCACGTTTTAGAGAACAGCATCAGCTTTGGTTGAAAATCTCGGTTAAAACGAGCTACCATGTGATGGGGTCTGGAACAACAATACATTAAATAATCGTAAATCAATAGTTTCGAAAATGTATAGGAAGGAACGTTGTTGTTTGCGATCAGAACCCCATCACATGGTAGCTCGTTTTAACCGGGATTTTAAACCAAAGCTGATGCTATTCTCCAAAATGTGATTGCTATTCAACGACAGAAAATAGGTTTTGAAAGTGTGAGACGCAGTGGTACTGCAGTAAAAAGTGTGATACTGCCTCACACTTGAGTTTGCAGAGTCGGGGCGGGAGAGGCACCCGGTAGCGAGGCTAGGCCGAGAATCCCGTTCTCCTACGCTTCGTAATTTCAATCAACTATAACAATTAATGGTTCATATTTCGTCGACAACGTATTGCTATTACGAATCTGCAAGGTCTGAACTGTTGTAATTGTGCCCGGATGTCAATGTGAGTGGAGTATTTCCTGAGAATAGCGAGCTGAAAGTCGGCCGACCGGAGACGCTGCGCCCCGAGTCCGCGTGCAGGATGATTTTATTCCGTCGAGATCGGACAAACGGCTGTTTCTTGTCACTCGTACATGTTAAATATCGAATCTACAAAGAAAAACGTTGTGTTTTGACACCTCGATCGTTCCGAACGATCAATCCTTCGCGGAGAAATCTTAGTTTAAGTACGCCCTACCCCCACTCGGCCGTATGGTCAAAGGATGGAACCAGCTGCTCGGCCCCAGTGCGTTGCCGTACCCTGGTAAAATGTTGCTAACGAGAGGGGATTTGTGGTCATCGGCGTCCTCTTCAGGTCCCCGACGACCACTTTGATGGTACGACCAGGTTGACAGCTTTGTCACGAACTCAACACTATTTTGATAAGGGAGACTGAGGTTGTCTCAAATGCATGCTGAAAGGGGTGGTGGAAATGACCAAATAAGTGAAAATTAAAATGTAAGTATTATTTTGGACTTGTGTTTTAGAGTGAAAACCTAAGTTTTCTAGTTTCAGACATGATATGCTATAAAAAAAAATGGAGTCCTGAACAATAATATAGAAAACGTTGTGCGCAGTACACTGTAAATCTGAGAGTCATGTTTCTGACTGAAATTGAGCGAGGCATGTAACATCGCCCTAAAGGAGTGAGGAAATTCTATATCGCTCATTTGGAGTGATAAGCCTCACTCAAATCGAACGAGATCACTAGATATCGCTCGTTTTGAGTCATAAAAGCGACTCAAAAGGAGTGATATTTAATAATATGACTCTCCAGGAGTGACAAAATTTGGGTCACAAATCTCGCTCTCCTGAGAGCGAGATTTCTCACTCCTCGATTTACAGTGGTGTTGTGAGCAATGTTTTATTTTACTGTCTAGCCGTCCAGACATGACTTTTCTACTATGCAATGATACTGTATCTATTTTACTTTCAAAAGTACGTACAGATATTGTTGTATTCAAAACCTAATCAATACATAGCATTTACCCTCAGATGGCACCCACATTAACCGATCAAAAGTTTAGGCAACTCCGTCATTTGTTCTATCTTTTATGAGCATTTGACTTCAAACAGAAAATTTGAACTAAAGTTATGAAAATGGGATGAGTATAATCAAGTCAACAAGTAATGTTATATTCCCTGAAATTTTATTGAAGACCTCCTCTATTCATAAGTAATACAAAGTTTTCTAATATCAGAAAGTACTCTGGACATTGAACTGATGGAAAGGGGTACAAAATAGTCTCATCTCTAACATGATTTTGGAGCTAAAATACATTTGCATTCAAAAGATAATGTTGTGTTAGGTCTTTGAATGTTCATTGTGTGAGGTAAGTGGTTGAGGTTTATTTATCTTTTAACAGAGAAAGAGAAAGTTTTTGGTCTAAGGTAAGTGGTTGAGGTTTATTTAGCTCTAAAAGTATTGTAAACAGGAGCTGCTGAAAATAGAGATTTCCTTGCTATCATAATAAGAAAACTATATCCCAAGCTATTGAGGCAAGGGGTAAAGTCTAGCAGTGAATGTTCATTCATAATGTAAACTCAAAAAGCTAAAAAGATTACAGTTCCAACAAAGATATGAAGTCTACATTCACTTTACTTTGTAAAAAGGTACGAGCAAAGAGTCAAATGTGGTGGAAATATAAAATTCATATAATACGTATCTCCAGACTTAAATTCCACCATGCCCTGCGAATAAAAGCAGAAGAAAAAAAGCACTTCACATTTGCATTAAAAGATTTCAGTGCTTTGGAATTTGGCCACCAATTAACCTGAACTAGATACACTCCAGAGTATTAGTTCAGATCCACTCTTTTAGAATTTGGGACGATTTGAAATCAAAGACCGGCTTATAGCATTTACTGGAAAGAAACAAGAAAATTTAGAGTAAGTATGTAGTGAGCATTACATTTGTCCATATAAATAGACTCACCTGTCATAAAGTACAAAAAATTGAGGCTCCTCTATTTTCAGATCAAATAATTAGAAGAGATAAACTCCAAGTATAGTATGTAATACTAATGACTATCAATTACCTACTCAAAAGTGTGTAACACACTTGAAATTTTGTGCCGAATCTAGTCTTTATGAAATATGTTTCATTTTTAATCTTAATCTTGGATGGTCATTTCCCAAAAGCAACAACCAGTCTAATCTGAGCATGAAGTCCATGATCCAAAAAAGGTTAGGTTATGATCAAGGAAGCCAAAAACTTATTGGACTACAACCACAGCATGACAGCAAAATAGTTCACAGTGGAAACTGAGCAAACCAAAAAAATGAAAAATACTGTGGGATAGAGTAAGTAACAGGAAAAAACACAAGTTTACGTTTAATTAAAACAACTGTCGGGCCTCTGTGGGCTATATCGAAACCCTCACTAAAAATACTGTTACTTTAAAGGCCTTACGATCCGGGATCGTCGATCCCACATCTGAACAAAAAACAACCCGCAGGGAAATAGGTATACAAAAATGACACTTTTAGGTGGTACTTTAGTAAAAGTATACTTAAAGTATACATAAACTATAGCAGATTGGGACGGCAACACTTTGGTGCAACTTTCATTATACTTTTTGTATACTTTTTGTATAGTTTTTGTACACTTTTTGGACACTTTGCCAAGTCACATTTTTTGGTACTTATTTCCATGCGGGAAAGTGCCTTCACATACATCTCTGGTAACGTAGAAATCAAATTTTAGAGATTCTTCACCAGTGAATTTTGGCTTGATATCGCACGACAACAGGCTCTGGTTCCTGCGACGACAAAACAGCCAGACAGCAGACGATACTGGCACTATGGCCAGGCCAGGCGGCAGGCTTTATAAACATACAAGTTATTTGCAGTAGCCAGGCAGTAGTATTACCTCGCCTGGCCTCTAAGCCTGTCTTTCCTCAAATGAAAAATGTTTGTGCGAAAATTTGATGTCAGTTGAAGCTACTTCAGGATTATGATCTCTTACTTGTTCTGCTTCAGTTGCTTTGAAAGACTGCAATGTAGTGTGGTTGGGAATGTGTTACAGCACCTAGCAAAAATATGTGTGATGAGGTTAAGGTAAGGAGCTCAGAATGTATTTTTCTCTCTGCCTAACGCAGTGGAATAATGAAATTAACTAGCTAGTTCCTAGGTAAGTTGTTGCATAAGACAGCAGAGCCTTTAATACTGCAAACACACTATATCTTTATACATATCTTAAAGTGCAATCTGTGGTCCAGTCTTTGTTGAAAGTTTGTTTACTAATCAAACACCTAATACAATGTCATAACTATGAGGGTTTGAGTGTAATTTTCTGCAGTGTATAATGAACATTGATGAACTTGAAATAAGTGTCAAAATTACGAGCTAATGTATTTTAATGATTTTGACATTTTATTATACAACAGTGAGACTGTTGTAATTCATACACTCTAAGTGAAAAATGACAATTTTGTCCCAGAAAATGTTGCGTTTTTGTACACATCATTTTCTTGGGACAAATCGTCCCACTAAATTGAGGCAATTTGCGTCCGAAATTTTACAAATCGTCCCAAATTATTACACAAATTTGTCAAAAGGGATTGGTGTGCACAAAAACGCTACATTTCTTGGGACAAAATTGTCCCTTTCCATTTAGTGTGTATTGAATAGTCCTTGTGAATAAATAGAAGTGTGTGACAAAATGATGTCTGGAAATAGAAAAATAATAATGTATCGGTATCTGTTACTGTTGTTCTGTGGGGGAATTCGAAGGAATTCATGAGTACGGTCCATCAGGCCCTATTATTTCGACCCGTATCGACAAAAACAAATTTGTCCTTAAAGTTGCACAAATTTGTACCTAGAATATAAGACTAATTTGTCCTTAATAAGATGCAATATTGTCCTTCTTAGAGTGCGTACAATATTGTACGCAGTTTTAGGACAAATTGTACGATAAAAGATGCGCGTAAGAGCGCATCCATTCCAGAGACAAAATTGTACAAAATTAGGGACAAAATTGTACTTTGTCATTTAGAGTGTAGGTAAAGATTCCCGTTCAATACCAGCCAGCCCAGCCCAGCCAATATATTATAGGGGAGCCCGTGGTGTCCGATAGAGTCCTAGACTATGTAGAGAAACGCGAGGTGTGTAGCACTGGCCCGCCATCTTAATACGAACCCCCTACTCCACCTCCTCTGTGTACGACAGTTTGCATTCGGATGCAGGTTCGGCCTCGGCTTCGGCTTGGCTCTGCTGAGGGGAAGCCGCTGGGTGCGACCTCAGCCGTCTTCGGGACGCCATCTTGTTACGACGTATGAGAAGATCATCGGTACTCTTTGTATAGGAAGTTCTACGCAATATTTCACAATCTCGTTTCTCTACACAGTCTAGGACAGCGGTTCCCAACCTTTTTCTGGTCGCGACCCCAAAATGACCCTTCAAAATTTTCGCGACCCCACTGACCCGTCGCCGCGACCCCACTTTACCCCACGCCTGCCATCATTAAAAAAAGGTGGAAACTTCAATGTTTAATAAAAGACTTGCTATTTTTTATACATTTTACTTTAGTGGCTGCCTTGAGCTTGTTGCACACTAAATGGAAAGGGACAATTTTGTCCCAAGAAATGTTGAGTTTTTGTGCACACCAATCCCTTTTGACAAATTTGTGTAATAATTTGGGACGATTTGTAATATTTCGGATGCAAAATGTCTCAATATAGTGGGACAATTTGTCCCAAGAAAATGATGTGTACAAAATCGCAACATTTTCTCGGACAAAATTGTCCTTTTTCATGTAGAGTGTACAGCTTCAACAAGGGTTCACTTAATTTGCGCGCCAAAGTATTACTCTTCTGCTACTACAGTGGCACTGGCGACAGGCTGCGACGTGAAAAGGTGGGCGCGGTGGGAGAGGTCAAGCTAAGTCAGGGAGTTTATCCCCCTGCCTCCTGCCCCCTATGAATTCACGGAAATTCGCCTCTCGTGCCTCTTGTGTCGTTTTTGCGTCGCTGCGCCAGCGGCGGCAACGCTGGCCACCCTTTAGGTTTTCCGTGCGTCTGCACCGACCGTTTCCCCCAAATTTCCCCGGCCGCGGCTGGCCCCAGGTGCGGGCTCGCGACCCCAGGCGACCCCACAAAATTTTTCCGCGACCCCAAGGTTGGGAACCGCTCGTCTAGGACTCTAGTGTCCGACTCAATGGACTCGCCGCCAGTCGTAGACTACACTCTAAATGAAAAAGGACAATTTTGTCCCAGAAAATGTTGCGTTTTTGTACACATCATTTTCTTCGGACAAATCGTCCCACTAAATTGAGACAATTTGCATCCGAAATATTACAAATCGTCCCAAATTATCACACAAATTTGTCAAAAGGGATTGGTGTGCACAAAAACGCAACATTTCTTGGGACAAAATTGTCCCTTTCCATTTAGTGTGTAGACCGTTAAGAGTAAACACCCGCCACTTCAGGGACCCAACTCCAGCCGCGGACAGCTACTTGAGCCGCCAGCTCAGCCCTGCCCGTCCCGCCTACCTCACCCCGCCCGCCCGACAGCCCCTCCGCCCTTCCCGAGCCGACTCAAATGCCTTGCTTCGCGGGCCAATCCACTTGAAAATTAAGCCCCAGTCCTTAAATTTTAAATTTGAACCACAGCAACATGAAAATGCGCTTATCCTCATCGGAATTTTATTACCACTTCAATACTTAGTTATCGACCGCCCCAGCACCATAGCCCAGCCCCCGCCCCAGCCTAGTTTTAATGTTAAATTTGAACCACACACTCTAAATGAAAAGGGACAATTTTGTCCCACAAATGTTGCGTTTTTGTACACATCATTTTCTTAGAACAAATTGTCCTAAAAAATTAAGACAATTTGCATCCGAAATATTACAAGTCGTCCCAAATTTTTACACAAATTTGTCTAAAGGGATTGGTGTGCACAGAAACGCAACATTTCTTGGGACAAAATTGACCCTTTCCATTTAGTGTGCAGCTATTATAGACATAAAAATGCGCTGTCTTTGGATTTTAACTGCGAATTTATGAAATTTGAATGGAGGTTGTAGCACGACCCGTTCAAAAGTTAGTTTTTGACCTCCGAGCCCCAAAGCCCAGCTTCTCCCCAGTCCCCAGTCTCAGCTGCTGCTCAATTTATAATAACTTCCAGGCGGGGTTATAAATCGAGCTGACGGGAGGGGCGGATCGGCTGACCGGGGAGTGAATTGCCTATATACAGGGGTTTTGTACCTCAAATTGCCTACTTACAGGCGGATTTTAGGGCTGACGGGGGGAGGCGATCGCCCCTTCGCCGCCCCCCCATAAAACCGTGCCTGCAGTCCTCAGTCCTCAGGTGCTGCTCATTTTTTAAAAAAAAAACTTACACAATAAATGGAAAGGGACAATTTTGTCCCAAGAAATGTTGCGTTTTTGTGCACACCAATCCCTTTTGACAAAGTTGTGTAATAATTTGGGACGATTTGTAAAATTTCGGACGCAAATTGTCTCAATTTAGTGGGACAATTTGTCCCAAGAAAATGATGTGTAAGTTACAAAAACGCAACATTTTCTGGGACAAAATTGTCCTTTTTCATTTAGAGTGTATAACGTTTGGTAGCAAGCTAAAATATCTGAAAGCCAAAGCCATTCTGATTTGCGGTTTTTAATTTTTCGTCATCATTGTAATCCCGTATTGAAATTGAAGATAGAAGTTAATTATATGCCTTCACTCTAAAGGAAAAAGGACAATTTTGTCCCAGAAAATGTTGCGTTTTTGTACACATCATTTTCTTGGGACAAATTGTCCCACTAAATTGAGACAATTTGCGTCCGAAATATTACAAATCTTCCCAAATTATTACACAAATTTGTCAAAAGGAATTGATGTGCACAAAAACGCAACATTTCTTGGGACAAAATTGTCCCTTTCCATTTAGTGTGTTTGCGCCAGTATATTTTGTGTTGTGGCGCGGCAGTCACTTAATAATTATCGGGGATTACTGGCGAGGAGTCAGAATACAGAAATTAACGCTTGATCAATAGGAAATGGTATTTATTGAGACCTTGCTAGGGGGAGTACTCAAATGAACGGTAATATGGGCACCTCAGCCAAGTTAGGTTGAATCCGTATGGCGACACTCACCGGGTTAGCTCCCCTGCTCAGACCGCTCGCACTCACACTCTTGCTCGAGGTCTCGACCGTCTCGACCCTTCAGCTCGCGCCGTACGACCGATTTCTGAAATTAGTGCACGGTCCCAGCTCTCCTCTCCGCGCCCAGAGATCACCATGTGACCATGACGCACTCCACAAGACCGTGCCCAGGCCGCGCCCGCACGGGCCGCCCTCAGACCCTCTCTATTGGGTCTGTAAACAGGCGACCGGCGACGGGACGCGCCGGCGGGCACAGACCAGAGCTCATGTGACTTCCTGGAAAATTACGTGCGGCAGTCGGCGAAGCAGTGTGTACCGTCCCACAGATAACCGAGGGGCGAAAACAACATCCCTTACCTCTACAAATCAGACGTCCTCATCTCCAAGGCAAAGGTCATTGCAAAGATTTGAAAAAAAAAAAATGTTAAAGGAGAAAATCCTGGTAGACAACGGACTATCTATAACTATGGTAAAACTATTGTGAGTGTTTAACAAGACTGTAAGAAAAAAAAAATACGATTTCACGAAATCCTGCTAGACAAAGGAGTTTTTATAACTATGGTAAAACTATTGTGAGTGTTTAACAAGGCTGTAAGAAAAAAAATACGATTTCACGAAATCCTGGTAGACAACGGAGTTTCTATAATAACTATGGTAAGATTATTGTGAGTGTATAATAAGACTGTAAGAAAACGCAGTAGTTTTTTTAGTTTACGATAGTCAAGATAATGACTAAATAATTATAAGTTCAATTTGATAAGGCGGGTTTCAAGCAATGAAAACTCTCCGACAGATAAGCCGTCATCTATACGACAGGAAAAAGAGAGAAAAGAAGCTCTCCATCTGACGGCAAAAAATGAGCGGTGAGGTCACGGCCGGAGCGGAACGTCAACAATACAGTCCCCTCCACCGGGCGCACTGAAGGGGCGAACCGCGGCCCTAACTAATACGGCTGGTACGCCCAGGACATCGCGGCCGCGTCGGCCGTGCGCTCTGTCGGGAAAACGCGGAGTTAAGACGTTGTTTACACAACACACCATCTTAATACTAGCGCACCTAGCGACTTTAACTATTTATTTTAGCTGAACGAAATGTTAGGCAGCCGAAATTAATGTGAAAATAGCAGTTCCAGACCTGCGGAAATCGTTTTGCGAAGTTTCATGGAGGTTCAAAACGTAGGAACACAAGTGATTTACGAAAATGATACACGTAAATGTACACCATTTCAAGAATTCTGCTCACCAGATTGAAGTCAAACTTACCAAACCGCTTTCTGCAGGTAAAAAAGTACTATTTACGCATTCAGTTCGCCTTGTCAACGTTTCGATAACTTTATACGATGATTTAAAGTCGCGAGGTGGGAGTCTAAGCCCCGGCCGAGGCGGCCATGGTTGAAAGAAGGCCGGCGACACGGCGCACGCGCGTCCACCTCAAACAACCTTGTTTACACAACATGCCAACCTAGAAAACATGAAAAGGATCACTAATCCCCCTACGTTACGATTTGAAATTATTATCTTAGGTTGGCAGAAGTGCGCCGCAGTCGACTATTCGTTCGGTAAAAATGAAGTAGGTTTCGAAAGGGCGGTATGGTGGTCACGTGCGAATTTCAGTGGTGTCATCTCTTTCTTGAGCGTTTCACTGAAGCAGAGCTTTGTTTGAACGCAGACTTTAGAGGTTTCTCTTTCGCTCCGTGTTGGCTCGACTCCGTCTAGCCCCACCACGAAAAACTATCCCCTTCTCCTGGTGATTTCAGCTGACAAGTCGAGCATTACCATGGCAACTGAAATTTCAATTCAAATTTACCAAAAATCTGTAGTTTAAATTTCCATTAAACTTTCAGAGTGAGTATACAAGTTTACATACTATGATTGTAGGTAATATTATAAAAATCGTTGGAGCGGACTTTTTCCTCCCGTAAGGGGCCATATAAAACAATTGACAGACGTTTCAAAGCGATTTTAGAAGGCAACTCCGTTGCCTAAAAATACAATTTCACGAAATCCTGCTAGACAAAGGAGCTTTTAAAACTATGGTAAAATTATTGTGAAAGTGTAGTAAAACTGAAAGAAAAACCGGTAGTTTTGTTTTATGTAGAATATACTTTTTAGAGTTCAAGTTTACCGTAGTCGTGATTTGTAGCTTGATGAAACTGAGTATGAATTGATAAGGTGGGCTTCAATTGTGTACACTCCGACGGTTACGAGTGAGCGTAAACGATAGGTGATGTTACTGAAATTGCTTTGTCTCAATGTTTGATCAGCGTCACTTACTAGTTCAGGAAAGTCACTTGCCAAATTTCATCTTTCTCGCTTGAACGATTTCGAAGCTAGTCTCTTAGTGAAAATTGTCCGATCAGCTTGATTTTTGAACTGTAGGCTCGTAATGCAATGGTCATTCGAACACTGACTTGACATTTTTCTCCAACGTGTTCTTCCAATTTTTAGTTTTTTGAACCACTGTGCATGAGTTGAATCAACAGCGCCGCGCAGAGTGGGAGAGGGACCGAGCGGAAGAGCGAGCACTAGGGTGGGCCAAAAAAATTCGAAACTCTCAACAGTGGTTTTCTTAGAAGCATTTTTGATGCTGAGCACGCTGGTCTTTGAACCAGCGCTCTACGACAACGGGAACCCACCGCGACAACGCGCTAAAAATTTGAGCCCGCGCGGGCGCCAAGTCAGGTGGCGACGCGCGGACGGCTGCCACAGCGGCGGTGCGCAGCGCCGGTTAGCCATACTCATATCACATGCACCCCAGGGGCACCTCTCTCGAACGCGACGCGTCCGAACGCCGTGCGCCAAGTCGTTCGGGCTATCGAGCGAGTTAAAGTCGCCGAGAGCACTTAGGCCCTTGGAAAAACCTCAGGAGTATTTTCGACATTTCCTCGACACGGTAGCCTCGCCGAGGGTCCCACATATAGGCTCTAATCGAGTGAGTCACTATTATCTCTTGACAACCCACTGAAAAACGCGAAAATTTGGCTGCGTGGCAGCGAGCGCAGCCCAAATGTATACACCAGTTCAAGAATTCTGCTGACCAGATTAAAGTCAAACTTACCAAGTGGTTTTCTGCAGGTACAAAACTACTATTAACGCAATCAGTTCACCGTATGAATGTTTCGATAACTTTTTACGATGATTTAAAGTCGCGTCGAAACTCACAAAAAATATATTTTTTGTGATATTTTGCTATTTATGCTCATTGCAGCTTCAAAAATCGTTTTTTCCTGTTTTTTCCCGAGGGCTTCGGAAAAAAAGGAAAAACCGTGTTTTTTCCTGTTTTTTTTTCAGAGGTTTTTTTCCATGGGCCATCCCTAAATATCGCCTAGGAAAAACGCCCGTGTGCAGCCGAGTGACTTAAGTGACCCTTCACTCCCTGCCTCGGTGGAGGGAGATGTCTCCCTCCACCGTGATCCCTGCCCGGGGGCCTCGCCGTCTCCCGATTTTCGCTGTTCTGTGTTTAGTAAATTTAGTGTGTGTATTGTGTAATATAATGGATACTCCCGTGACTCCGGCTTCGCTGAATACACCAGCTGTCGGTGCTCATGTGGCGGAAACTGTAAGTAATCAGTCTTCAGCCGGCTCTATTCTCAGTGGTTCACTGAATGAAGAAATTCCTCAAAGGAGAATTTTTAGGCAACGGAGTTGCCTTCTAAAATCGCTGGAAAACGTGCGTGTTTTGTTTCATATGGCCCCTTACGACAGAAAAAAATCTGCTGAAGGGAATTCGATAATATTAAGCATACATTTAGAATGTAATCTAGTACATTCGATTCTGAAGTCTAGTTGAAATCTGTATTGCAGAAATTTTGTAAATTTGAATTGAAATTCGAGTTTCTATGGTAATGCTCGACTCGTCAGGCAAAATGAACAGGGGAAGGGGACATTTTTTCGTGGAGGGGGTAGGCCGAGGCGAGCCAACACGGAGCGAAAGAGAAACCTCTAAAGTCTGCGTTCAAACAAAGCCAGCCTTTAGTTTCGAGCGCAAGAATGAGATAACACCACTGAAATTCGCACGTGACCACCGTACTGCCTTCTGTAAAACTACTTCAGTTTTACTGAAACTTGCCCCGGTTCTGCCAACTAAATGTGTGCCTCAAAGAATGAGTTCCAATCGTAACGTTATGAGAGCAGTGATTTTTTTCATTTTATTTGGTTGGCATGTTGTGTCAACAACGCGAAAGCAGGCCAAGCATGTCCGCCATTGCCGGTGGCTGATGTGCCCACCTCGCGACTTTAAATCATTTTTTAAAGTTATCGAAACGTTGACAAGGCGAACTGAATGCGTAAATAGTAGTTTTATACCTGCGGAAAACGGTTTGGTAAGTTTGACTTCGATCTGGTGAGCAGAATTCTTGAAAACGTCGCGGCCGCGGCGCGCTTGCCCGCGATGTCCTGGGCGTACCAGCGGTATTGGTTAGGGCCCCGGTTCGCCCGTTCCGTGCGCCCGGTGGAGGGAACGTTATTGTTGACGTTCCCCTTCGGCCGTGACCTCGCCGCCCATTTTTTGCCGTCAGAAGGAGAGCTCTCTTCTCTCCTGCTCCTGTCGATTAAATGTCGGCCGAACTGTCGGAGAATATTCATTACTTGAAACCCGCCTTATCAATTCGAACTTAGAATTATCTAGCCACTATCTTGACTATCGTAAACTAAACAAAACCAGTCGGTTTTCTTACAGTCTTATTATACACTCACAATATTTTATTTTAGTTATAGAAACTCCGTTGTCTCCCAGGATTTCGTGAAATCGTATTTTTTTTTTTTTGTGAAGGTTGAAGAGTCTCCAAGTGAGCTGCACTCACCTGAGAAGTACAGACATGTTCGAAAACGTGGAGAAAGTTTGAACAGTACTGAGCAACGAATGGCGTTAAATATCTATAGAGGCCTTCGGAAAATGTTTCCAGAGTGGAGTAGGCATAGGTGCTTAATACCGACCGGAACACTCAGTGGTTCCTCTGAGACTACAGTTAAAAAACTGAAAAGGCACCACGAGCCAGGTAGACAAAATAATTATTTTTCTATCACCAAGCAACTAAATTTGAGGGCCTGTTGCGATAAACTCGTTACTTGTTATCAGGGTTGGGAACGTTACTTTTAAATAGTAACGCGCTATCGTTGTCGTTATCCCGATCCAAAGTAACGCGTTAACATTATCGTTACTGGCCTTTCCAAAACTAACGCGCTATCGTTACCGTTACTTTGTAACGGCGTTATCGTTACTTTCAGTTTAAGTGGCCTCTAAAACAGTAAAAAAAGGCTAGAAAGTACAAAATTATGAGGAGAACAAGTAAGACGCGTTTTCATAGTGGTATGTAAAATTTTACTGTAATCTATGAATTAAGTAGGGCGGGCCGGCTCTGAGAGCTAAGAGGAGACTTGTCTTCTAGGCGCTTGTTAAGAAGCTCCCGATCAAAAGTAGCGGTAACGGCGTTTATCGTTACAGAGGTTGAGTAACGCGTTTCGTTACCCGCTACCAGCCGACCAAAATGTAACGCGTTATCGTTATCGTTACCTAACGATAACGTTAACGCACTAACGCCGTTACTTTTGAAAGTAACGTTCCCAACCCTGCTTGTTATAGGAGTAAAGCCCATTACACCAGGCAAGCACGCACGAAGGGTCCCCCACTCCCACTGATGGTGTACACACGAGTAATTTGAGTAGGCGAGTAGGGGCGAGTAAAAGTGAGTAAAGGCGAGTAATAGTGAGTAAAGGCGAGTAGCGACGAGTATTGGCGAGTGATGAGTAAATGAGAGTAGCGATGAGTAATGGCGAGTAGGGATGAGTAATGGCGAGTAGGGATGAGTAATGGCGAGTAGGGATGAGTAATGGTGAGTAGGGATGAGTAATGGCGAGTATTTTGCGTGTATTTTGCGTGAGTAATTGGAGAGTAATGGCGAGTAATTGGCGAGTAATGGCGAGTAATTGGCGAGTAATGGCGAGTAATGGCGGGTAATGGCGAGTAATTGGCGAGTAATGGCGAGTAATTGGCGAGTATTGGCGAGTATTGGCGAGTAATGGCGAGTAATGGCGAGTAGGCGCGAGTATTGGTGAGTAAGCGTGCGAGTAGGCGCGAGTAATTTTGGTCGTGTACACACGAGTATCGAAGTGGGGGACCCCTCGAGCACGCAGACCTGTGCCTGACCATCGAAAGAGGGAGTTGGTGTATGGCAGTTGGGTATATACTGCGATCCGGGCGAAAGTGCATAATTTGTACCGGGCTAAGATTCCGCCAACTTCCAAGCGTGTCTTGGCCGTGGTGAAGGAGGACCCTCAGCTCCCCAGCAGCTTCACCTTACGCACCATGCAGCGCATACTGCGGGACATTGGTTTCAAGTACATGAAGCGCAGCCGAAAAAGCATTTTACTGGAGCAGGAGGAGCTCGTTGTGTGGCGGCGGGATTATCTAATAAAGATGAAGAGATTCCGGGAGCAGAAGCGACACATCGTGTATCTTGACGAAAGTTACGTCAACCAGAGGTACACGACGTCACACGCGTGGTACGACACTGGCATCAAGTCGTATCGCGACGTGTACCGAGAGGGCCTAACGGCGGGTCCGAAAACACCCACAGGTAAGAGCCTGTGCCGCGCGACCGGTCTCCCCCCCCCCCCCGCCCCTCCCTGGTTATGCTATAAAAGGACACATATTAATGTTGCAGGGAAGGGAGGGAGGTTCGTACCCCTTCACGCCCGTGGTGAATTGGGTTTTGTGAACAACGCTAAGCTGGTGTTCACGGCCACCAAAAGCAAAAGCGTAGCAGGTGGAACGCACCATGAGGAAATGTGCGCTGCTCGTTTTACCAAATGGTTCAAAGTAGGGTTTCGAATCTAGGAAATTTTTCATAGACAAACCCTGCCTACTAGGCAACCTGCCACACAGTGGTGTCCGAATGTTGCCTAGTAGGCAGGGTTTATCTAGGAAAAAATTCCTAGATTCGAAACCCTAGTTCAAAGACCAGTTACTGCCAAACATCCCGCCCAACTCTATCATCGTACTCGACAATGCATCCTATCATTCCGTATTGCAGGTTTGTTGTATAGAATTTTGTACTTGACTTATACCAGAAACATTGTCTACCATCATCCTTTTGCTAAAAATTTATTATTATTATTATTATTATTATTATTATTATTATTATTATTATTATTATTATTATTATTTTTATTTTTATTTTTATTTTTATTTTTATTTTTATTTTTATTTTTATTATTATTATTATTTTGGCTGAAGGATCGGGCGCTAATGATGAATGACAAAAGGACTGCCATGATAGCCTATATGGATGCCCACAACATCCCGTACGAGGAAAAACAGACCAAAGCAGAGCTGATTGTCTCAATTAAGGCAAGAGGCATCCAAAAACGGTACGTTGTCTCTCACAATGGGATAGGTTTATACTGTCTTATGCATGGGAATGCATGGTGGCGGGGCCGGGGGGGTTGGCACCCCGGCGGCAACAGCCTAGGGTGAATAACACACTGGAAACCCAAGTGTGTGAATGTCGCACACCTGTAGGTGTGCGAGGATTCATTCTTGCCCTTGCAACTTAAACGTGTGAATTTTCCTAGGATATTTACACGTTTGAGTGGCCAAGTGTACGAGTGAATCCTCGCACACCTACAAGTCGACACGCGAGATCAACAACCGCTCACCTCTGCCAGCTGAATAGAAAACCGCTCACCTCTTCCGACCGAATAGAAAACCGCTCACCTCTACCGAGCCGATAGAAAGCCGCTTACCTCAAACGACCCGATAGAAAGCCGCTTATCTCGTAAAACACGCAACGCCGGTTTTCAGTGTTAAAGATTTCAGTGTGTCCCACAAATCACAGAGCTAGCATTTACCTCGGGTGTTATCGCTGAGCGAAGCGAAGCTCACTCCTGCAAGGGAACAGAAGTGTACTTGGTCGTGAGTCTGTCTGTCTGTCTGTTAGTCTGTGTTAGCCGGTTCTCCTCTTAAAGTACAGAAGTTATCGTAAAAAGCGGTAGTGTTTCGCAATCTGCTAAGTTCAGCGCTTTAATATTCATCCAAGTTGTCCAAATTAAAGGAGTTTGAAATATTTAAAAGTTTAATTTGAAATTTACTTTTGGAAGGTTGGCAGGGAGAGTACTTTAAAGACATTGAGTGAGAGATAGTGCCACCTAGCGGCAGCGCCGGAACTACTTCGCGTCAGCCATGCTCAGAAAAAGGCAAACTCGGCGTACATCTCGGCTGTTTACACCATCGAATTAAATAATTAATTGTCTTTTTCACGTAATATGCAATCTGAAGTCGCTTTTAAGGTTGTGGACTTCGCTGCACGAAGTTTCAAGTGTCGTCATTGTGTAGAAGTGTGGGTTCGAGTGATTTGTTGTTTGTGTACGTGGGGGGAAGTGAGAATGGTAGTGCCTCAAAATACTTTTTATTGCTTTGGATTTGTGAAATGAACGTCACGGACTACTGAAATGATAGCCAGTATCGATGCAACTTGGTTGTGTTCTTGTAGGTGAGTGGGTGACATAACCTAATAAGATAGACAATGTTGTTTACAGTGAAGCTGTGAAACTGTTTGGTGAACATTAGAGTATGGTCTGAGTATTGAAATCAGGTTAACCCTATGGCCTGACAAGTGAGAGTTTCTAACAGCAGTATGATTTCCATATATTTTGTTTGATTTAGTTTTGAATGCTTGCTTGGTTCCCCAGCGTATTAATTTGTTAATGCGCCACCAAGTTAACCCCAGCTGAACGATTTCTTTAGTGCGGTGTGTATATTTAATTGTAGTAGTGGAAGTGTGCCCATTTTTGACATATGACAATAGGCATTTGTAATAAAAAAGAATGAAAAGTTTCTAAATCGTAAACTGAATATTTGGTGTCTCATTATTCTACTAAGGATAGTATATAAAAGTGTGGTTTGAGTATTTAAATCTTACTACTCTTAAACCTAACGAGAAACAAGAAAAGAGTTTGGGTATTACCTTGGTAAATTATGTAGCATTTTGTTCCTAACCTACCCCAGGGATACGATTTCTGACTGAGCTACATATGTGCTTACCCAAACTTACTCATTGATCCGTTATGCCTAAGAATTCAGATTGAAAAAAGTTCACTCCACTAAGTTATTGATAGGGAAAAAAATTATTTTGAAAACATGGTTATTTTAAAAAGAGTTGACCCTTACAAATATTAGGGGCGACACTGTGGATAGGATTTAGATGAGACACATACTTGTAATGTATTAGTTGTGCCAGGAGTGTTTACTTTAAAACAGTCATTCTAAAATATTGAAGTACATACTTATTACTAATATACAGCCATATAACTATTGAAATGGCACAATTGTTTTCATTCTATTCTTAATAGCTGACATTCATTTCAAAATAGATACGCCTCATCATTCAAAGGTCCTTTGTCTTTGTGAATGTCTTGATTGTATTTAAAGTTACTGGCCTCTTCTAAGAAACCCATTTCTGGCTTACCATGGATTCATGTGAGTTGGTTTGAGGGCAAAATTAATTCAGAAGGATAGAGAATGAGAGGTGAGGGGAGACTGTCAGCATGTGATGCAGGTGCATTCTTTCTAAACATGTAAATGATACTTACCCCCTGCCCCTGATCTCAGATGGGTGGGGGTAAAATGGAGGGGGTAGGGGGGGGGGCTGGGGGCCTCCACTCAAATTTCAGCGCTACCTAGCTATAGCGCCTGCCTGCAGGGCGGGGGCCGGCCAGCAAATGCCGTTGCTTGAATTGCGGCGCGCGAGGAGGATGTCCCTCTCCTCCCCCTCTGCCCTCTACCCCCCCCCCTCCTCCGTAATTGACTGACTGACTTGTGGGTTGCCTACCAAAACGGCGGTTGGTTTGGGTATATTTCTTTTAACTCTCAATTCGCTCAGCAACTACGTGCCTGCCGCACGTACTCCTAGTTTTTATGTGACACAGCAATGAATTAGGATCATGCCGGTGCCTTTGTTTGCCGAATCTGTGAATCGAGAGACGAGTAATTAATATCTCAACTAAACATTGGGTATGTGGTCGAGGTGGAAACCAAGATTTTTCGAACTTCTTAATAGATTTCGAGCCCCGCATGAGTCGGTAAGTTCTTTGGAAGTTAGATCTTTAGGATTCTGTCACTTAAACATAAGATGTAGGAATATAGTCTTGAAAAGGTGTTTTATTCTCTAAACATATGATCCATAACCTCAAAATGCTGCTTGACTTTTCAGCTTAAATGATAAAATGTTTTTTGGGGTGCTGTGTTGGCCAAGTGTTAACGAAGCATATTTGAGCGTCTCCAAATTAATTTATTCGGCCGCCAACCACGACCCATTCCATGCAAGCTAAAACATTTTCTTTTCTTTTTCTTTTTTTTTTTGTAGATCAAATATCCTTTAAATTCCAATTGAACACCTCCAACATTACCATAACATTATATCTTGATCTTAATATTAAGTTTAGGGCGCACCCAACAACATTTAAACAATATGTGACTTGTGTTTCTGATATTTTGATATTAATCCAGAAAGTGTATTTCAGGAAGAAAATTAAACGCTCGAAGTACTCAGAGACTTTTGATGGAAGTGGCCAAAACTCATATGATGGCATCTGCCTTGACTGCTCATACTGTCTCATCTTGTCTCCTCTAACTACCTGAACATTATTTTACTAAAAAAAATTATTTCACCCCATTTTCAGAAAAAAAGCCATATTATTTCCCTTTAAAACTGAGAGTGAAGCTAAGCTGTTGTTGTTCTCAGCCGAGCGCTAGCTGAGCTGAGCGGTTGTTCCGCGTACAGTGTGACCAGGTTTGAGGTTATGGTCATTTTCCTTTGTCACTTTTAAGGTAGTTGTACTCAACATAAAAATATAATTTTGGTATCAGTAGAAAGAAAGAGCTCGTTTCAGAGATTCAAGTTCATGCAATATGTCCATACCCCCCCAAAATGCGACCTAAGCGGTTTTCTATCGGGTCGTTTGAGGTAAGCGGTTTTCTATCGGCTCAGTAGAGGTGAGCGGTTTTCTATTCGGTCGGAAGAGGTGAGCGGTTTTCTATTCGGCCGGCAGGGGTGAGCGGTTGTTGATCTCGCGTGTCGAAGTGTGCGACATTCGTACACTTGGATTTTTAGAGCACGGCTTTGCACGACTCTGCGTCGCCCCTCCCCTCCTTTTTTGGCCATGCCCTTGTCACTTACTTCATTAACTCTTTTTTGACAGGTATGTTGTGGACGAGCTGGCAAGGGAGTTGGGGCACACAGTGCTGAGGCTACCGCCCTACCACTGTGAGCTTAACCCTAATGAGCTCATCTGGGGCTCGTTAAAGAGTTACGTCGCCCTGAATAATACTGAGTTTACAATGTCAGCTGTAGAAAAACTGATCCACAGGGCTTTCGAGAGTATTACACCTGAATTGTGGAAGTCATGCGTGCAGCACGTTATCAAGCGGGAGCAAGAGGTGATAGAAATAGACCACATCTCAGATCAGTTTTTCGACAATCCCAGCCAGTTTCTCATAAATCTAGAGGACTTAGATTCAGATGAGGTGAGATATCAACCACGAAAACTAGTTGCAAGTAGACTGCAATTGTTTTAAACCCTCTTTAATCCAGGACGAAGATGAAGTTGCCGAACGACCGTGGGTGCCGGACAACGACAGAATTTTTGAGCAGCGGCTGGAGGAGGAAGCGGTGGACGAGCCCGAGGAAGCCCTCGCTGAGCCCCTCGTAGAGTGACCTGATTTTCTTTCTTGGTCATTTAAATTTCATGTAATTTTTTTGTTTTATTTGTATTTTATGTTCTTTTTTTAAAACTTTTAAAAATGTTTTTTTTTATCTTTTATAGCTGTAATTTTTTTATTATTATTTATATTTAAAAGGTATCAATTAAAAATAATGTTTTAATTTACACACATTCTAGTTTACTGCGGCTTTTGGCTTGTTCGCTTGTTTCCCTTTATCAGTCCCACGGTATTTATTGTTCCTGAACGGATGGTCGTAGAAACACGGTTCAAAATTCCACTTGCCTATTTCTGTCTATTCTCCACTTAAATTTCAGTTTTTAAAAAAGTGCTACTCTTGAAATGACAGTTTTTGAAACTTTTGTAAAATAATTTGCAGAGCGTAGCGAAGCACTCTGTTGGGGATTTGAGCAGAGAAAATGTCCGCCCCCCACCCCCCCGGATACCTTTAGTTTACAAGAGGTATCTTACTATTATTATTTTTCATATCTTAAAATTTAAATGTACATATGCATGCACAGGCTGCACATATACGCATAGGTATATATGTACAAGTATATATGTACAGGTATATATGTACAGGTATATATATACAGGTATATATGTACAGGTATATATGTACAGGTATATATGTACAGGTATATATGTACAGGTATATATGTACAGGTATATATGTACAGGTATATATGTACAGGTATATATGTACAGGTATATATGTACAGGTATATAAGTACAGGTATGTATATACAGTTATATATGTACAGGTATATATGTACAGGTATATATGTACAGGTATATATGTACAGGTATATATGTACAGGTATATATGTACAGGTATAGATGTACAGGTATAGATGTACAGGTATAGATGTACAGGTATAGATGTAAAGGTATATATGTACAGGTATATATGGACAGGTATATATGTACAGGTATATATGTACAGGTATATATGTACAGTTATATAAGTACAGGTATATATATACAGTTATATATGTACAGGTATATATGTACAGGTATATATGTACAGGTATATATGTACAGGTATATATGTACAGGTATATATGTACAGGTATAGATGTACAGGTATAGATGTACAGGTATAGATGTAAAGGTATATATGTACAGGTATATATGTACAAGTATATATGTACAGGTATATATGCACAGGTATATATGCACAGGTATATATGCACAGGTATATATGGACAGGTATATATGGACAGGTATATATGGACAGGTATATATGGACAGGTATATATGGACAGGTATATATGTACAGGTATGTATGTACAGGTGCATATGTACAGGTACATATGTACAGGTACATATGTACAGGTATATATGTACAGGTATATATGTATAGGTATATCGGCACCTTAAACTACTACGTAGATGTACGCCAGACACCGTCTCTCGTAACAGGCTTCGCGATATCTCGCAAAACACTGTTACGCTGCGACGGGCCTGCGTACAGCTACCTAGGCCTGCGGCGCTGGCGAGCCTGCATGATTTAAGATTTACTGTACTCATTTAAGCCAGGGGGCTGCCGCCCCCTGGACCCCCGCTTTTCTTTGTTACGAGCCTGCATGATTTAAGATTTGCTCATTTCAGCCAGGGGGCTGCCGCCCCCTGGACCCCCGCTGTTCTTTACTAGGTAGATGTACGCCAGACACCGTCTCTCGTAACTGGCTTCGCGATAGATCGCGAAACACTGTTACGCTGCGACGGGCCTGCGTACATCTACCTAGGCCTGCGGCGCTGGCGAGCCTGCATGATTTGAGATTTACTCATTTAAGCCAGGGGGCTCCCGCCCCCTGGACCCCCGCTCGCCTCTTTTCATTATGTAAACAATATTCCAATTTTTACGCGAAGGGCCCGAGCCCCAAAACCATTCTCCGCAGAGCCAAACAGACAAAATCTTTGCCCTAAGGATCGCATCTCGACAGATTACCCTGAAATCGACAGCCAACGTGCATTTTGACGACTTTTCGTCTACATTTACCGCTGTAGCGGCTAAACAGTAAGAGATAGAGCAAAACGGACGAAATTTTCGTCCAAAGGGTCGCAACTCGCCGAGATAGGCTACCCCTTACGACTCCATAAAATTTTGTAATTTATAATTTTTTTTTTAAATATAAATCAATTTTTAGCAGGGTCAATTTTTGAGCTGGAGTGTTCATATTTGAACTCGTCCGAGCTTTTTAGGCCAAGAAGCTACAGTAAAAATTTCAGGTCGATATCTTAACTCGTTCTCGAGTTATCGTGCGAACAGACACACAGACAGACAGACACACAGACAGACAGACAGACAGACAGACACACGGACATTGAACTTTTTTAGCACTCCAGTGGCGTAATAGGCTTCGCTATCGCTCAGCCAATTACGAGCCTGCATGATTTAAGATTCACTCATTTAAGTGGGGGGGCTGCCGCCCCCTGGACCCCCGCTCGCCTCTTTACACTAGGTAGATGTACGCCAGACAACGTCTCTCGTAACAGGCTTCGCGATAGCTCGCGAAACACTGTTACGCTGCGACAGGCCAGCGTACATCTACCTAGGCCTGCGGCGCTGGCAAACCTGCATGATTTAAGATTTACTCATTTAAGCCAGGGGGCTGCCGCCCCCTGGACCCCCGCTTTTATTTATTAAAACTAGGTAGATGTACGCCAGACACCGTCTCTCGTAACAGGCTTCGCGAAAGCTCGCGAAACACTATTACGCTGCGACGGGCCTGCGTACTTCCACCTAGGCCTGCTGCGCTGGCGAGCCTGCATGATTTAAGATGTACTCATTTAAGCCAGGGGGCTGCCGCCCCCTAGACCCCCGCTTTTCTTTATTACGAGCCTCAATGAGCCTGGGCCTGAATATAAATTTACTCATTTAAGCCAGGGGGCTGCCGCCCCCTGGACCCCTGCTTTTATCTACTAGGTAGATGTACGCCAGACACCGTCTCTCGTAACAGGCTTCGCGATAGCTCGCGACACACTGTTAAGGTGGATTTAGTGTTTCTAAGTTGTTGCGTGAAAAAACACGCAGCGTGAAAAAACACGCTGCGTGATTTTTATGACCGGTTGCGACCGGTGTCGTTTGCGGCCATTTCTATGCTGTTCCGCAACAAGCCGCTAACACATACACTGGATGAGGATGTAAGGTATTAATCAAAATCAATCCCTACTACAAAAATCAGACAGGAACAGACAGGAAGACGACGAAATTGACAAAACAAAATGTGCGAGATGTCATCTGGGCAAGGATAGCGAGAGGAAACATGAGCTGACGATTTATATCCCGACGTCCGAACGTCTGCGCAGACGGTGCAGACCTCAAAATCACGCAGCCGCGTCAAAAAAAAAAAAAAAAAAAAAAAAAAAAAAAAAAAATACGATTTCAGGAAATCCTGGTAGGCACGAAGTTCGTTAATGTTTTTGTTTCACTAAATATTTCAGTAGATGATGGCTTAAGTAAAAAATTTACTATAAGAATTCTAGCCTTATGGGTCATGTTATTGAATTTGTTTTATTTTAGGGTCACTAGTTCAGTGGGCCGCATGCCAAATTTTAGCTTTCTAGCTCAAACGATTTAGAAGTTAGTCTAGTCTTTCAGTAAAAATTCTCCGATGAGCTTGATTTTTGAACTGTAGGCTTGTTGTGCAATGGGCATTCGAACATTGCTTTAACATTTTTATTCTAACGTGTCGTTCGAAATTTTATTTTTTGAACTACCGTCTATGAGTTGAATCAACAGCCCCTTTTCCACCCAGCTACGGTTCTCCTCCCGTGCGCGCCGGGCAGGGCAGAGGGGCCGCGCGGGCCGAGGGGCCGAGCGGCCGAGCATCAGCGACAATGCCGATTCGGCTTCTGAACTGGCACTATTCGCAGTCGGCTGGAGGAGGCGTCGCCGCCTTATAGACAGAACGGCGGGCGTTTGAGGTGGGAGTGCCCAGACCTCCCTTCTATAGCTCTAGGCTGGGACCTCCACTCAACAAAAGAAGGCTGGGGGAGGCGCCGCCGCCTTAAACAGAACGGAGCGCTTTTGAGGTGGGAGTGCCCAGTCCTATCCCTTTCGTGGTTCTAGGCTGGGCTGGGACCTCGCTCCACTCAACAAAAGAAGGCCGGTGGCTCGGCGGCTCGCTCACGCGTCCTCCTCGCGACTTAACTCGCGTCCACTACCGAGAGATGGCGCCACTAGCGCACGAAGCGAATTTAACTATTTATTTTACCCGAACGAAATGTTATACAGCCGAAATGACTGTGAAAACAGGAGTTTCCGACCCACGGAAATCGTTTCCCAAAGTTTCACGGAAGTTCAATCAAAAATTAAAATTAAAATCGAAAAATAATTCACGTAAATGTACACCATTTCAAGCATTCTGCTCACCAGATAAAGTCAAACTTCCCAAACAGTTTTCTGCAGGTGCAAAACCACTGTAAACGCATTCAGTTCGCCATGTCAACGTTCCGATAACTTTACACAATGATTTAAAGTCGCGAGGTGGGACCCTCAGCCTCCGGCCGTGGCTTAGCTTAGGAACGCAGAGGCAGACTTGGTGAGAGCCAGCCCCCCAGCGGGCCAGCTGTCAACAACCCGCCTTGACAACCACTAAATCGAACCACCAGCCAAGAATTAAAGGGTCCTAGTTTCACATTTGCCACACACTTACCATTAAATGAAATAGAAATTTAAAATATTAGGTCAAAACTCTCTGCGAGAGCCCAAATCGTGAATTTTATCCGCCTCACATTTCCAACACAAACATGGCGCCGAGCGGGCCAGCTATAAACAACGCCGCCTTGGTGTCCACTCAAACCAACTCAAAATATATTTTGCTAGTTTTAGATTTAGTAACCACGTAGAATGATGTTGCAGGCCTTTAGTAAACAACTGTAGAAGCACCCACGCAATACCACGGAACACAAGGGTAGACTTATTTGTATCTTTTAATGAAAACATGAGCTGAGGACTGACTCTGAGGTTGGCGGTATTGTCACAAGCCCCGCCCAAGGCCAAATTACAGTCCCTGCCAACAATTAGGAGCCGCGGCGGCCAGCTAGTGGTCACGTTTGAAAGTCTCCTGGTGGTGAACCCTTTAACATGGCGTGAATCTGCAACGATTCTGACGTGACCACTCCTTGCGTTGACACTTTTGGATATCGAGGTACAAAGCAACAGGCGACCGTTTTCATTGGCTGGATT
This sequence comes from Frankliniella fusca, assembly GCA_029379305.1. Classification (NCBI taxonomy): domain Eukaryota; kingdom Metazoa; phylum Arthropoda; class Insecta; order Thysanoptera; family Thripidae; genus Frankliniella; species Frankliniella fusca. The sequence goes on from JAHWGI010001217.1 coordinate 86,588, forward strand.
TTCGCGCGAAATAATGTCATTGGTCAGAGCCGACTCGGCTCCATGACGAGTCGAGTATTACCATAGAAACAAAGATTTCAAATCGAAATTTCTCAAAATTGGCCGCTAACTTTGGCCTGGCATTTCAGCAGTGAAATAAAGGGAATTAAGTTGTACCTCTCTGCCAAGTCTTATCGAAATCGTATAGAAAAATCTGGATTTAGGTAAGGGGCCGTGCTAATAAAAAAAAAAATCGGATCCTGAAACAAAACCATAAGGCTACTTCGTGCCTAAAAAAAAACGCCGCACCAACCAGCGTGAAAATCACGCGAGATGCTTTGAAGATGCACGGGCCGCACGGTGGCGATAATGCGGCGGGGCGGCGCGGCCACGGAGCAGGTCTTGCTGAGGCCCTTGACGACCAGCCCGCCGTCGTACCCGCACAGCTACGGCGCGCTCGGGGTCGGGGCGCGGCCCCGGAGCAGGTCTTGCTGAGGGCCTTGTCGACCTGCCCGCCGTCGTACCCGCACAGCTACGGCGCGCCCAGTGCTGCCGGGCCGGGCCGGGCGCACAGCTAAGGCGCGGGCAGGTCGACAAGGCCCTCAGCAAGACCTGCTCCGAGGACACGCCGCCCCGCCCAGCCCGGCCCGGCAGCACTGGGCGCGCCGTAGCTGTGCGGGTACGACGGCGGGCAGGTCGACAAGGCCCTCAGCGAGACCTGCTCCGAGGACACGCCGCCCCGCCCGGCCCGGCCCGGCAGCACTGGGCGCGCCGTAGCTGTGCGGGTACGACGGCGGGCAGGTCGACAAGGCCCTCAGCAAGACCTGCTCCGAGGCCGCGCCGCGCGCCGCCCCGCCTGGCCCGGCCCGGCAGCACTGAGCGCTCGCTAGCTGTGCGGGTACGACTGGTACGACGGCGGGCAGGTCGACAAGGCCCTCAGCAAGACCTGCTCCGGGGCCGCGCCCCGACCCCGAGCGCGCCGTAGCTGTGCGGGTACGACGGCGGGCTGGTCGTCAAGGGCATCAGCAAGACCTGCTCCGTGGCCGCGCCGCCCCGCCGCATTATCGCCACCGTGCGGCCCGTGCATCTTCAAAGCATCTCGCGTGATTTTCACGCTGGTTGGTGCGGCGTTTTTTGTTTTTTTTTCACGCGGCTGCGTGATTTTGAGGTCTGCACCGTCTGCGCGGACGTTCGGACGTCGGGATATAAATGGTCAGCTCATGTTTCCTCTCGCTGTCCTTGTCCACATGACATCTAGTACATTTGTTTATGAATTTCGTCGTCGTCCTGTATTTGTTGTGTTGCCCCGATGCCGCCTGGTAAGACCAAGGGGCTGCGCTTTTGATTCTATATTTTGTCACGTCTTTCTCCTCTGTACCTTTTACTTTAGGCAGCTTGGCAAAAGCGGCAAGTGCATCTGGAACGTACCCTGCGTGTTCTTTCACGCTGCGTGTTTTTTCACGCAAGGTGTTATGTGCAATTTTCCATCCGCGTGTTTTTTCACGCAATGTGTTATGTGCAATTTTCCATCCGCGTGTTTTTTCACGCAAGGTGTTATGTGCAATTTTCCATCCGCGTGTTTTTTCACGCTGCGTGTTTTTTCACGCTGCGTGTTTTTTCACGCAAGCTCTGAAGTCTGTCCAATTAATGAGCTACATCTGAGCTGGTAGCTGGACTACTATTGGTTGGTTTGGATTCGATGAATTGATATCATTCCGAACTGAAGCAACCCTTTTCACGCAGCCGCGTGAATTTTCACGCAAGAACTTTGGAAACACTAAATCCACCTTTACACTGGGACGAGCCCGCGTGCATCTACCTAGGCCTGCGGCGCTGGCGAGCGTGCATGATTGAAGATTTACTCGTTTTAGCCAGGGGGCTGCCGCCCCCTGGACCCCCGCTTTTTTCTATTACGAGCCTACATGGTTTAAGATTTACTCATTTAAGCCAGGGGGCAGCCGCCCCCTGGACCCCCGCTTTTCTTTGTTTAAAATAGGCCAGGGGGCTTCCGACCCCTGGACCCCCGCTCGCCTCTTTCCATTATGTAACCAATTTTCCAATTTTTACGCGAAGGGCCCAAGCCCCAAAACCCTTCTCCGCAGAGCCAAACAGACAAAATTTTTGCCCCAAGGATCGCATCTCGACAGATTACCCTGAAAACGACAGCCAACATGCATTTTGACGACTTTTCGTCCACATTTACCGCTGTAGCGGCTAAACAGTAAGAGATAGAGCAAAACGGACGAAATTTTCGTCCAAAGGGTCGCAACTCGCCGAGATACCCCGTAGGACACCATAAAATGTTGCCATTTTTAAAATCTAATCTTTTTAAAAAATATAAATCATTTTTTAGCAGGGCCAATTTTTGAGCTAGAGTGTTCATATTTGAACTCGTCCGAGCTTTTTAGGCCAAGAAGCTACAGTAAAAATTTCAGGTCGATATCTTAACTCGTTCTCGAGTTATCGTGCGAACAGACACACAGACAGACAGACACACAGACAGACACACGGACATTGAACTTTTTTAGCACTCCAGTGGCGTAATAGGCTTCGCTATCGCTCAGCCAATTAACAATAGGCAAGGGGGCTACCGCCCCCTGGACCCCCGCTTGCCTCTTTACATTTTGTTACCAATTTTCCAATTTTTACGTGAAGGGGCCGAGCGCCCAAACCGTTCTCCGCGCAGCCAAACGGACAAAATTTTCACCCCAAGGGTCGCATCTCGACAAATTACCCTGAAAACGACACCCAGCATGCATTTTGACGACTTTTCGTCCACATTTACCGCTGTAGCGTCTAAACAGTAAGAGATGGAGCAAAACGGACGAAATTTTCGCACAAAGGGCCGCAACTCGCAGAGATACCCCTTAGGACACCATAAAATTTTGCAATTTTTAAAATCTAAATTTTTAAAAAATATAAATCAATTTTTAGCAGGGTCAATTTTTGAGCTAGATTGTTCATATTTAAACTCGTCCGAGCTTTTTAGGCCAAGAAGCTACAGTAAAAATTTCAGGTCGATTTCTTAACTCGTTCTCGAGTTATCGTGCGAACAGACACACAGACAGACAGACAGACAGACACACGGACATTGAACTTTTTTAGCACTCCAGTGGCGTAATAGGCTTCGCTATCGCTCAGCCAAATAGGCCATGTGCAGGTACATATGTACAGGTACATATATATTTTTTGCTGAGCTTAGCGAAGCGCTCTGTTGGCGATTTGAGCAGATAAAATTCCTATATGCTAGGTAAAAATCCTGTTTTAAGATCTTAGACTTAACTTGACCCCCCGGATCTGACTTTGTCCATTTCGGATTTTTACCTAGCAATGGAAGGGTACTCAATACGAAAAACCGATCGAAATTCTAAGTTCCGTGCGCCAGGATTTTTCCAGTAATGCGTTTAAAAGACCGCCACCAAGAAAGTATACCTAAAGGTACGTTTGTTATACTGCTGGGTCTATATGACTGTGTTGCGATGGTAAATGTGGAATAGACTCCAGGAACTACATTGTCTACCTTTTAGCAACCCTAGATTTTAATTTAATAAACATTTGTCATAAACATTCGTCTTAAATAGGTAAAACATTTTAGTGCAATGTGCAGGTGTTTGGAAGCTCAGCAATCAAGCCGGAGGCTTGCCTGGCTAGTAAAATTAAAACGGACTGTGGCCTGGTTCTCTCAAGTCAGTCCTGGTTCTCTCAAGCTCAGATTGTCGTTTTATAAAGTTACAAATTGTTTATTTCAAAAGTACCGGGTGTTTTCTTTGAATGCGTAACAGTGTTGCGGGATTGCATACTCGCCAGGGCTTGAGGGGCCATGGCGCCTTACGGGCGAATCAGGTAGGCAAACCCGCATCACTCTTACGCATTCAAAGAAACACCCGGTACAAGAAAATTCAAAGACAATAAATAATTTAACACCAAAGAAAGTGAAAACATACTCTGAATTAGATAGCTTCAACATAACTTGAATAAAATACTTGAAATATAGAACGACAACTGCAAAAATTCTTGATAAAAAAAAAAAAACACGTATTCATCATAACAGCTGTAAAAAAATATGAAGTTAGTAGATCTTGTTCAAGATGCCCAACATTTCAATATTATTTAATTTAAACTTTTTAAATATTTCCCCATAAATGTTAGGTAACTGCCAACATTTCTTTCCCTCGCCGGTCTGGGCCGGCAGCCCAGCACCGCATCCGAAATGGGAGCGAACCACAAGAGCTAAAAGTCACAAGCGCTAACGCCACAAGCGCTACGATTCACGAGCGCTAAAAGTCACAAGCGCTACGATTCACAAGAGCTAAAAGCCACAAGCGCTAAGATTCACAAGAGCTAATGTTCACAAGAGCTACAAGTCACAAGAGCTAAAAGTCACAAGCGCTACGATTCACAAGGGCTAATGTTCACAAGAGCTACGATTCACAAGCGCTAAAAGTCACAAGAGCTACAAGCAAATCAACGGTTACCGGTAACTGACTGTACTTTGCGATACGGGTGAGAACGAGGGCAAGGATCGAGGCATCAGCTGCCGGTGCTACCCGCGGGGTGGCTTCAAGTGTAACAGCGGTCCAGCTTCCGTCCACCCTCTCCCGAGCTTTGCCCACTCTGTGCCCTCGGCTTCGAGATCTCACGGTCTCTCGCGTGGATGGGACCGCTTCCCCTCAGGAAAGCCGCGAAAGGGATGCATGTAGAGGACTCTCGAATCGCGATCCGCGGGTCGCGATTTGACGTGCTTGGTGCGGTCACAGTTCGCCTATCCTGCTGGTGTCCATCGCGGTCGCGCCTTCTGTCGAGGGTTCTCGGAGGTGATTCGCGAAGTCCACGCATCCCTTCGCGGCTGTCCGCGTGGACACGCGGTCCCATCCGTGCGCGGGGCCGTGAGATCTCGATGCTAAGGGCAGTTGGGGATAGTTTGGGAGAGGCTGGACGCAAGCTGGACCGCTATTACATTCTATGCGACCCCGTCAGCACCGGCAGCTGATGCCTCGACCCTTGCCATTTTTCTCACCCGTATCGCAAAGTAAAGTCCGTTACCGGTAACCGTCGATTTGCTTGTAGCTCTTGTGACTTTTAGCGCTTGTGAATCGTAGCGCTTGTGAACATTAGCCCTTGTGAATCGTAGCGCTTGTGACTTTTAGCTCTTGTGACTTGTAGCTCTTGTGAACATTAGCTCTTGTGAATCTTAGCGCTAGTGGCTTTTAGCTCTTGTGAATCGTAGCGCTTGTGACTTTTAGCGCTCGTGAATCGTAGCGCTTGTGGAGTTAGCGCTTGTGACTTTTAGCTCTTGTGAATGCCGTCGATCCGAAATACCTCCTCTGTAATCGACACACACGCCGCCGTCCACTGGCCACCAGAGAGAAATTTCTCTTTCTTCCCTCGGGTTTCCCTACGCGCGCCGCAAACGACAATCCGGACCCTCCTCGGTCCCGCCGCAATCGACACTCGACCCTTTTGACCTGGGGGATTAGTGCCTCCGGATAACGGTGCTTTTTTCCTCGGATTACCCCGGATTACCCTAAAATTTCCCCGGATAACACCGGATTACTTTGAATTTCTCCGGATTACACCCTGCCGGATTACCTTACGGCTGTCAGCCGGATTACCTTAGTCGTTTCCCCCTCGGGTCTGCCCGAGCGCTCGTCAACATGTTGGGGTAGGCGTGGCCGGAACATGAGTCGAAGCAGGGAGGTGTCACCCGACACCACCTTGACTTGACTTGAGAGAACCAGGCCGCAGTCTGTTTAAATTTTATTATTTTACAAAAGTTTCAAAAACCGTCATTTCAAGAGTAGCACTTTTTTAGCCCGCCCTTCTGCTTTGAAAAAGCTTTAGAGCGGGCTTATGCAATCGATGCGGTGTCTGTCTGTCTGTCTGTCTGTTTGTCTGTTTGTCTGTCTGTCTGTTCCACTCGAAGGAGTTGAGCTAGAGAGTTGAAATTTTTAGGGTATCTTAAGGGTCACTCCTGGACACCGAAACGCCTGGTGCAAATCCTGGCAACCCTCATTAAGGCACTGAAAAAAATTATTAAAGTTTTCACGGAATAAATAAATAAATAAATAAAAAAATCAACTTTTTCCAACCCCGTCGACCCGTACCTCTCCGAAAGCGTCTTTTCGCGTCCAGTTCAATGGTGCACACCGTTTTACAAAAAAATGGACCCAACACGCGACTACACTGTAAAAAGCACCCGAAATTGGTCCAGTTTTCAACTTTTCTCAACCCCATCGACCTGCACCTCTATGGAAGCGTCTTTTCGCGTCCAGTTCAACGGCGCCCACCGTTTTTCATGAAAACGGACCCAACTCGCGACTACACTGTAAAAAGCACCCGAAATTGGTCCAGTTTTCAACTTTTCTCAACCCCATCGACCTGCACCTCTCTGGAAGCGTCTTTTAGCGTCCAGTTCAATGGCGCCCACCGTTTTTCATGAAAACGGACCCAACTTGCGACTACACTGTAAAAAAACACCCGAAATTGGTCCAGATTTCAACTTTTCTCAACCCCATCGACCCGCACATGTCTGGAAGCGTCTTTTCACGTCCAGTTCAATGGCGCACACCGTTGTTCACGAAAACGGACCCAACTCGCGACTACACTGTAAAAAAACACCCGAAATTAGTCCAGTTTTCAACTTTTTTCAACCCCATCGACCTGCACCTCTCTGGAACCGTCTTTTCGCGTCCAGTTCAATGGCGCCCACCGTTTTTCATGAAAACGGACCCAACTCGCGACTACACTGTAAAAAAACACCCGAAATTGGTCCAGATTTCAACTTTTCTCCACCCCATCGACCAGCACCTCTCTGGAAGCGTCTTTTCGAGCGCAATTCAGTGGTGCCAACCGTTTTTCAATTTCCAGTGTTGCCAATCGTCAAAACTCAAACATTTCGATTATTTTCGACATTTCTCGATATTTTCCTGTATTTTCGACATTTTTCGTTGTTTTTCGATATTTTTTGATATTATTTTTCGACATTTTTCGACATTTTCGATAATTTTTGATATTTTTCGATAATTTTTCGATAATTTTCGATAATTTTTGACATTTTTGATAATTTTCGATGTTTTTTGATATGCTTCGACATTTTTGACATATTCCGACATATTTCGACATTCGTAAACATTTTTTACAATTTTCGATATGCTTCGACATTTTTCGACATTATCCCTCATTTTTCGATGTTTTTCGACGATTTTCGACATTATCCATATTTTTCGATGTATCTCAACATTTTTGAGATATTTCGAGATTTTTCGACATTTTTTTACGAATTTCGACATATTTCGACAATTTTTGAAATTTTCGACACCCCTCGACGCCTATACCATTAAAATTGGTTCGACGAGCGTAATTCAGTGTTGCCATCTGCTGCCAAATTAAATCCGAGTTCAACCGTTCCACCTGAGGCCGAACTCACGTATTTCGTCATTTTTCGAGATTTCCGACTCCCCTTTTTTGCCGAATAACTGACCGTTTAGTCACTATCGGCACGTTTTCAAAGCAGAAGGGAGGGCTGTAGTTTCGGTGGTTCACCGTTACAAACTGCCTCTCTCCGAAGAGAATGCCTTTACGGGCCGCAGGCCCGATCATTTACAAGCTAAGAGGACGTTCTGTGTGACTTAGGGGTCGGGCCGAAGGCCCGACCGAACGCCGCCGGCAGGCCAAGCAGGCACGACCCCTGCCGAACGGAGTTGCCAGCGTAGCAAAGCGGAGCTGGCAACGACGTTTGGCGGAAGGGCGGGCCTGCTTGTTAAAACTGAAATTTAAGTGGAGAATAGACAGAAATAGGCAGCCTTATAGCCCTATGCTCCAATGGCAATGGCTGGTTTACTACCCATAAAGCTAGGGCCCCCTCGCGCGCCTCGCCTCGTCGCGACACGCCGAGCCACGCTCCGGCACCCGCTCCGCTCCGCCCCGCCACACGCAATGCTATACCATAGCGGTGATATTTGAAGTATTTAGCAGATGATACATAGTATCAGCATCTTGTACTGAAGTAAAGTTCACGTTGTTAGAGTAAGGCGTTGTAAAGAAAGCGTGATCAGCGTCAATCGTAGTCAGAAAAGCGTTGTAAAGTTAACGTACTCAGCGTCAAACGTAGTCAGAAAAGCGTTGTAAAGTTAACGTATTACACTGTTATTCATAATTACTGTGACGTCACATTCTTTTTCATGTGAAAACTGTCACATTCCTTTTAATATTAATGTCACATTCTTTTGAATGTGACATTAAAATTTAGTCTGCATTTTTTGGCCGATTCACGTTGAAAAGAATGTGACATTACATTTTAAACAATGTGACACTTTTCACTTGAAAAAGAACGTGACGTCACAGTAATTGAATAACAGTGTAGTTTAAAGTCATCTGCTTTCGCGTCAGCGTTCACGTTTTTTTTTTTTGCTATTTATGTTATTTTCTTGCTAAACATACCTAGTAATGTTATTTCAATTGATATTTTATCGATAATCAGCCTTAACAAGCTAGGCCCGCCCTCCCGGCAAACTCCGCTTCGCTGCGCTGGCAACTCCGCTCGGCCGGGGGCAGCCTAGCTTGGCCTGCCGGCGGCGTTATGGACGGGCCTTAGGTTATAAAAAAATTACTTTAAAAAGCAAGCCTTCGGCCCGCTTACTTGTTGTCGCAGTCGTACAAAACAATTCGAGCCTTCGGCCCGATGATACTTTTCATTTTTTTTATTTTATTTTTAGATGTAAATTACTGCTTTGAATAACAGGCCTTCGGCCTGCTAACCTATTGTCGCCTCTCGCGGTCATAGGGTACATTTTGGCCTCCGGTCTGATCATCCTTTCATTTATTTTTACAGATTATGCCTGTTGATTTTTCACATACCAGTGTAGTGGGTTTTCCTATCCTAGGAGTTACGGCGCCTTGCGTGCAGATCGGGTAGGCAAACCCGCAACAGTGGTGTGTATTTGACTTGACAGAACACAGTGTTATTTAATATTATAAACGATTTTTAATATGTTCGTTTATCATGAGTATATACATGAACAAAGGAGTACACACTCCCGGGTTATGTACTTTTTAGTACATCGCTATGTACGTCTATAAACTTACGATGCTTGTGCACAAATTTAGTTCATCGTTACGCATAATATTATTTGTAGCTATGTACAAATTTTACATACTTACACACAATATTATGCTTTACGATGTACTAAATTTGTGCATAAGCATCGCAAGTTTATAGACGTACATAGCAATGTACTAAAAAGTACATAACCCAGGAGTGTGTACATTTCCAGTAAGTGTGCACCATTTGAACGACATGCAAAGCTTTGGTAAGCGGAGAAAAAGAACTATAAATTAGTTTAAAACGCACAGTATTTAAGGCGTGAAAATATTTGAGGTAGCGGTGTATCGCACCGTGACTAGCCCACCCTTCTGCTTTGAAACGCACACACTAACTGGCAATGTACTTTTTCGTACATGTGAAATGTACGCATATAAACGTCGGATTTATGTAAAAAATTGTGCAGAATTATGTAAAATATTGTGCATAGATCTGCAGAATTTATTACATATCGAAAAAATACGATTTCACAAAATCCTGGTAGGCACGAAGTTCGTTTATGTTTTTGTTTCACAAAATACTTCGGTGGATGATGGTTTATGTAGAAATTTAATTGAAAATTTCTAGCCTTATGAATCATGTTATTGAATTTGTTTTATCTCAGAGTCACTAGTACAGCGAGTCACATGCCAAATTTTAGATTTCTAGCTCAAACGATTTAGAAGTTAGTCTAGTCTTTCAGTAAAAATTGTCCGATCAGCTTGATTTTTGAACTGTAGGCTCGTTGTGCAATGGGCATTCGAACATTGCTTTAACATATTTATTCTAACGTGTCGTTCGAAATTTTATTTTTTGAACTACCGTCCATGAGTTGAATGAACAGCCCCCCCCCCCTTTCCACCCAGCCACGGTTCTCCTCCCGTGCGCGCCGGGCTGGGCAGAGGGGCCGCGCGGGCCGAGGGGCCGAGCGGCCGAGAACCAGCGACAATGCCGATTCGGCTTGGCTCACCATCGGAACTGGCACTATTCGCAGTCGGCTGGAGGAGGCGTCGCCGCCTTATAGACAGAACGGGGGGCGTTTGAGGTGGGAGTGCCCAGACCTCCCTTCTATAGTTCTAGGCTGGGACCTCCACTCAACAAAAGAAGGCTGGGGGAGGCGCCGCCGACTTAAACAGAACGGAGCGCTTTTGAGGTGGGAGTGGGAGTGCCCAGTCCTATCCCTTTCGTGGTTCTAGGCTGGGCTGGGACCTCGCTCCACTCAACAAAAGAAGGCCGGTGGCTCGGCGGCTCGCTCACGCGCATGCTCACGCGTCCTCCTCGCGACTTAAGGCGAGAGCGAACGCAAAAAAAATTTTGAGATAAACATACCAAACGATAGGTCTAGATGACAGAACAATGTGGCTCGAAGGATTTTTCTCGAAAGCTCCTAGATTTTCCAGGAGAAACGTTCAAAGTCGGAAAAATCGCATTCTGGTGTCGAAGACCACGTGCCCAAATTCATACTTGTGAAGCTGATAGTTTGACAATTTGTTATCCTTAACAGTGGCTACAACGACATATATTTGGTTTTTTGATATCTACCACCGTTTGGTTTCTAGAGCACTTTGAAAAGTCTAAAAATGAGCCTCTTCTTCGACATCGATTTAATAGGCGATGGAGAGGTTTCACGAAAAACGCAATATATGTCGTTGTAGCCTCATCTTTCCCGAGCACGGAGAGCTATGTCCGACCGTCCTCCGTTGAACGGTGCGCGAGTGGTCTTCGACACCGTACGACCGTGCGCTCCGAAGCCCCTGGATTTTCTGGATATATTTGATACCGTCCCGCACTACACCCGGGGAGGGTGGCGCGGTGCGGGGGGACGCCACAGCTGTGTGCGGCTCGGCGTGGCCCGGTCGCCTCATAGGTCTGTCTGCCTGCTGCTTCTCTTTGGCGCGCGCTCGCTGCTGATTTGAAAGCGACGAAGAGGGAGCCATGCGGCGCGCGCCTTGGTGCACGCTGTAGCTGGGGGACCATCTCGACTATTTCGTCTGCGGCAGGAGCCCGGCTCGACACGGCCCAGTCAGAGGCTGCGTCCGGCTGCAGCGCACGCCGCACGCCTATTCGGCCTCTTCGTCCATCCCATGTACTAGGTGCACGGCCGGCAAGCACTAGTTCGGACGCGTAGGTCGGGGGCAATGGCTAGTGTCTGAGACGGAGGCGGGTTCTCTATTGTCCCTCGACAGTTTACCTCCCTAATGTGAAAATTTAGGAAATAAAGAATTTGCTGTTAGGAACCTTCAAGCGTAGAGCAGTAGCCAAGAAACATTTCCGTTCGAAAGTTAAAAGCACAAGGAATGACCAAGGACATTACATCTCGGTCGGAGCAGCGGCGCGGCGGCGTGCGACCCTTGCGAGTAGGGAGAGGCGTGCAGGGGCGTACCCGCGAGCCAAAGTTTTAGATAGTCGCAGGCCTGCCGCGTCGAACTTTCATTACACTATCAATACACGCGCCTTAGACGAGCTCAGCAGATTTTCAATGATCTCATGATTCCCCGTGGAGGCGCAACCGCCTCCCCGGGTGCCTTTCCGCAGGCAAGACGAAGCACTGCTCGCGGGTCTCGCGCTCGAGAAGGGAGGTTGGCGAATGATGTGGTCACCCGTTCCCGCTACCCCTTGGGTAGGCCCGGAACTGTACTGGACATGTGCGGAGCACCTTGTCATTGGGCATCTCAACGGACAGCTCAGTTTTATGGCAGGACACACTGGTGGCAAACTAATACAAACACGGGACTTTCCCAGCGACCCTTAGCCTGCGTCCCCGCCCTGCCCTGCCCTGCCCTGCCCTGCCCTGCCCTGCCCTGCCCCACCTCGCTCCGCGCCGCCCCGCCCCGCCCCGCCCTAAGGTGATATATCACCTTACCCCGCCCCGCCCCGCCTTGCCTTGCGCGCATCCCGCCCGGCCCTCCGCCGCCCCCCCTCCTACCCTGCCTTCCCCGCCCCCGCCCCAGGCCCGAGACGTGGTCCACTACACTGCATGTTGCATTGTATGTACCACCTGTGTCAGTCTCGCGACAAGCCGTCTAGACAGCGGGGTGGGGTGGGCGGGTAGCGGGTAACGGGATGAGACGGGGTCCGGCAGGCCGGGCCGGGCGGCGGCCGGCGAGTCAAAGGGTAGGACGCGCACCGCTAAGCCGGGGCTGGCGAAGGGCGGCGCGGGGCGAGGCGGGGTAGCGAGCTTAGGGTCGCTGGGAACGCCCCGTGTTTGGATGAGGTTGTCACCAGTACGTCCTGCTATAAAACTGAGCTGTCCATCGAGACGCACAATGGCAAGGTGCTCCGCACATGTCCAGTGCAGCAGTCCCGGGCAGCAGTCCCGTGTCGTGAAGAATAGCCGGTAGGGCCGGAGCTCAGCCCCAAAATCACGAATTTTACTAGTTATTATTATGTTGCGTTTGGATTTGTAATGTACATTTTTCCTGTTTAATACACTGACTTCATAGTCATTTTACACTTTTCTTTTTAAATAATAAGCAGTATTTTCCCCCTCTCACGATAAGGACACAGCTGATTGTGAGCATCGTACACCTCATTACGTATAAAGCGATTGCAGGGATCACGGCTTTCATATTTGCGCTGGGCTGATTGCAGCTAACTGACTCGTGGCACTTGTCCTGCGCCGGGCCGGGACGATGGTGGAGCGGACCTCGGGCCGGGCACGTGCGGATGGCCCATAGCCACTGAGCCATTCAGACGCACAGTTTACGCTTCGATCTTTCTTTGTCGCACAGGACTCCCCTCCCCCCTGCCCCTCCCTCCCTGGGTCTGCGCGAGGCTGGAGCTGAGGCCCGGGGGCCTCACCAGCCTCACCCGGCCGGCCGCATGCGGTTCGCATCGTCCTCTCCCCGCGCCTCACCGTCCACCCCCGCACCCGCTACCTGCTAGGCCTGCTAGGCAGGGGGGCGAACAGACGGCAACATAGTTCTTTTCCCTCGGTCCCACGACAATAGGACACCATGTCTTTGAATGAACTATGCCAGCCAGCGCTGCCTGCTGGCAGCAGCAGCCGCCAGCCAGGGCAGGCAGGCTCGACTCGCTGCCAGCGACACTACCGCGCTCTAGCGGATTTTAGTTTCGTAGGAGCGTTCGCTCTCGCCTTAAGGTGGTGACACGGTGGGTGGTGATGAGCGCAGTAGAGAAACGTAAATCCGCTAGGCTGCGCCACTGTCGGCAGCCGAGGCTCCTGCTGCCAGCTAGGGTTTTAAGTCCGGTAATTTTACATGTAAAATTGTAAGTAAAATATGTAAAATTACAAGGTAATTTATTTTTTTTTACTTACTTACTTTTTTTTACTTAAAATTGAAAATATTATGTGGCAATGACAAGGTGTAGAAATGATAGAAGGCAAGGCAACTTCTATCAATGAAACAAATTATCACTGACAACAACAAACCGAAAGTCATGGCGCTGCCTTATGCAAGAGCGGTGACGCGATCCGAACTCGTCTAGCGCGAAATTTAAAATTTACATGCACCCGTCTTCTTGCTAGGTATCAAATATAGTGTTAGTTTCAGGCACTAATGAGAATAACGACGCGATAGAAGTGATTTACATAAAAACCCGACCAGGAAGAAGGAATAATGCGAAAAGAGACTAAACTAACCATGAATAGTTCAATAAACTTTAATTTTACCAATTTTACCTAATTTTACCGTATTTTACCTATATTTTACCAATCCTACGTAAAAAAAATAAATTTCTTACATTTTTTAAACCCTACTGCCAGCTCGCCAGCCCGCAGCTGGCTGCCAGCCGCTGCGGCCAGTTGTAAAAGTTCATTTCATAAGCAATGCACTAAGAACAGCGGGGGGAGAGCAGTTCGCTGAAGAGCTTTACTTTTCTGTCTGTTCGCCCGCCTGAGCTGTTTCGGTGCGAAGATGGGGACAAAGGCTGCACTTGTCTATCGGTGACCCTCTCCGGCCGGCCGGCTGGCTACCTGCCTCGCCCGCTCCCGCCCCCGCGCCCGCCCCCCGCGCCCGCCCCCGCCCCCGCCCCCGCCCCCGCCCCCGCCCCCGCTCGCCTCGCGACTCATCCCATCCCCAGACAGCGCGGCCAGGCCCATCCTGAGCCTGGCCGCCCAGCTGAGACAAGCTCGGCTCGTCCGGGGTCTGCGGCTGCGGTGCGGGCTCCAGGCCTGGGTCGCGCCCACGACGACTCTCTATGGGCTGTCTTTACGCATTTTTGGACTGAGAACCAGCGCGTAATCGCACGGCGGAGAAGTAAATAAAATATGTCATATTACGGCTACATCCCTCGAGAACACAACTAGGAAGTCTCAATCGGCTAGGTTGAACGGTGTGGTAGTAGTCTATGCCCAAGCGGAGGTGCACCGCGTTGCAAATGACCTATTCTGCAAGCCTCCCAATTTTTATTTTGGGCAACAGTCATCGCGTAACGGTGTGTCCTAAACGGAAACGAAATCCGTCATTTGACACCTTCATCCTTTGAGAGCACGAATGCAAAGTTTCAAATTAATTCGTTGGGCGGCGTTGGACTAGTCTATGCCCCAGCGGGCGCGCGCCCCCTGCTCGCTGCTGAGGTCGCACAGCATTGGCATCGTGTCGCGGCTCGGTTGCGCCGGGGGCTGCGCTCGGGCATAGCGTCGCGACACTCGGGCATTGCATAGCGACGCACCCGCAGCCCATCCGCGGCGAGCACCCACGGCGCACCCGCGGCGCACCCGCGGGACACCCGCAGCTCACTCGCGGCCCGTGGCAGCAGCTCAGCCGCGGCGAGCACCCACGTTGCACCCGTGGGACACCCGCAGCTCACCCTCGGCTCGCACCCGCGGTGCACCCGTGGGACACCCACAGCTCACCCTCGGCTCGCACCCGCGGTGCACCCGTGGGACACCCGCAGCTCACACGCGGCCCGTGGCAGCAGCTCAGCCGCGGCGAGCACCCGCGGTGCACCCGTGGGACACCCGCAGCTCACCCTCGGCGCGACCCGCAGCTCATGCGCGGCGAGCACCCGCCGCGCACCTGTAAGGCGCTCGGGCATTGCGTCGCCAGGCTCTCGAGCTGCTGGGCAATGCATCTGCTTTGCTCCGGCGTTCCGGTTTCGGCTCCACTGTTAAAAATGTTTTGAAATTTCGGACTTTGGTGTACACCACTAATTCAACAAATTCAGTCCCATTCAAACAAATTCAAGCCAATTCAACCTAATTCAAATCTAATTTATATTTAATTCAAGCCAATTCAAGCCAAATCCAAACCAAATTCAAACAAATTCAAGCCAATTCAAACCCAATTCAAGCGAATTTACACACCAATTCAGTCCAATTCATAGGCAATTCAAGGCAATTCACAGCCAATTCAAGGCAATTCACATCCAATTCACGAAATTTGTACACCAAATTCAGCGGTTATTTCCCCCTCGACTATGATGAAATTTCATGACGATAAACTGAAATTTTATTACAGTCATGAAGTTTTATACCATTTTTATGAAATTTCATACGATGAACGTGAAATTTCATTACCGTAATGAAAAGTCAGATACGTGTCATGAAAATTAAGAACATTGTAATGAAATTTCAACTGGAAACTGAACTATCATGCTACTGTTGTTAAAATTCATAACAAGTTCAGTCGTTCAAAAATTTACAATTTTTCTTATTCCCATATTCACATATAGTGCCTAGTACTATTCGGACCAGTTCCAAATGCCGGAAACAATATCCCCCGATTTTCGAGCTTCGCGGTAAATATATGACCATTCTCTCCCCTTTGCGGAGCGCCGCATCACTTCGGGTGTGAGCATTACCTGTCCAGGTATGTCCTCGTGGCCGTGTGGTCTCCGGCGTCGGATTCCCGTCCGTAAGGACCACGGTGCGGATCCACCCAAAGGTAAATAAAAATGTGAGTAACGACGTCGAGATGAGTGCGTGTACTGTATTCCATGTACTAAATATCGAGCTATATCGGTACAATGTCCAGTAAGGCCGGTTAAAATCAGTACAAACTTTTGATATTTCATGACAGAAAGTTGAAATTTCAAAACTACATTTTTGTGTAATGAAATGTCAAAACCAAAAAGTGATAATAATTACATTAGCAAAAACTGAAATTACTTAGAAGCCTGGCGCGCGACTGGGTAAGAGGATTAGGCCAGCTTGGCTTGCTGCGCGCCGAACGTCGCCGAACTGTCGGGCGTCAAGCTTCACAACCAGTCCCCGTTGAATTTCCTCATCGAGGAGAAAGTCATAGAGTGGATAAGTGATAGGGAGCAAAATAAACTGTCATTGAGAAAGGAAAAAAGGATGCGCCGCGGGTGTCCCACGGGTGCACCACGGGTGCTCGCCGCGGCTGAGCTGCGGGCGAGGGGGGGGGGGCACTTCGAAAAATCACTGTACAGCACCCAAAAACTCATTTTAAAAAACAAGTTAGAGAAGCATCACTGAAGTACTGCTAAAATGTACTCGTTCTTTACCCCTTTGTTTTTTCATTGTTTATTATCTTTTCTATCCCTGAAGTTATAGCATTTGCAGTGATATGAATTAAATGTTTGCTGATGTTTGTCAAGAAAATTAGTTTTTGAAAGAGTATTAAATTTTGTAGGTGATATGTGTTGAACAAGTATTGCGTTTGGTAAGGACGTCATGAAAATAGCATTTCAAGGGATTTCCATTACATATTTATGATTTGACAAGTTTCCTCACATCTGAATTAAAAAAAAAGAAAACTTTTTTTCAGTTGTGTGGGTGAAGTGTAGAGAACACTTCACAAAAAGCTGAGTAATTTTCAGGGTTGCCAGTGCCAGATGCCGCGATTTCTTGAGAATTGTGCGATTTTGTGTGAATTCGAGAGAATTTTGGTGATTTCGTGCGATTTGAGCTATAAGTAGCCGAAAATGAGAGGTTTTGAATGCACTTTTCAAGTTTCGCGCCGTTGCACCGCAACACCAACCTCGAGCTCTCACCCGAGGCGCTGACTTCGCCTTTTCAATCGAGTCTTTTTACGTCTTTTCTGCCCACTATAGAACCTCGTATGGTGGCAAATTGTGCTATTTTATCTCAAAACTCGCTGAAGTGATGCATCATTAGATAGGCCTTCGAGTTTTGGGCAATACGAGCGCCGCGGAGTGGCAAGCCTGGCAAGAATGGTAGTCCCGCATTCATTTGTTTTCATCCTCACAACGAACGCATCGAGGATGAAATGGAGGACTTAGAAGAAAAAAGATGATGCATTCTATTAAGTGTTCTCAAAATTTCACCCCCAGAACTGAAAAAAAAGTTCTAGTAAGACGATGTGAGGCAACTACTCTGATCTCAAATAGGTAATGAGAATCCCTTGAAATGCTTTAGCTTCGGCGCTGATTATAGGCCTCACGAGGACTTAGAAGAAAAGAGATGATGCATTCTATTAAGTGTTCTCAAAATCTCACCCCCAGAACTGAAAAAAAGTTCTATTATGACGATGTGAGGCAACTACTCTGATCACAAATATGTAATTAGAATCCCTTGAAATGCTTTAGCTTCGGCGCTGATTATAGGCCTCACCGAAAGCGTGACGTCTTACCAAAAACAATACTCGTTCTTCACCTGTATATGTATATATAAAGCAGGTAAAGAACGAGTAATAAACAAAATCAAAATAAAATCAAGTAGAAAGTTGCATAAAAATCCGAAAAATCGAGAACAAATGAACCCAAAACTGAGAAAAATGGGAACAAAACAAGAAAAACCACAATTTTTTTTTAAAAAGTAACAAATTATTTCTTTTTTATCTCGTGAAAAATCAAAATCAAAAATCAAAAAAATCATTGTACAAGTTTTATATGAGTGATCCCCCCCTCGGCTGCGAGTGCAAGCCGCGGTCGAGTGGCGGGTGCTCGCTGCGGGTGCGCCGCGGGTGCTCGTTTTAAACTGCGCTCGCAAGCGCGCCACCGAGCGCCCGCTTGATGCCTCCGAGACGAGCACCTCGCATCTCTGTCGCTCCCGCTCCGCGCGGGGAGCCCGCGGAGCCCTGCTGCGGACGCCTCCTCGGCCAACAGCAGGCAGACAGACGTCCCTTAGCCGTGCCCTGCCGAGCCGAGCCCGGCGCGGGCAAGCCCCCGCACCTCCCCCCATACCCCTCGTGTTGTGCGGGCCGGTATCAAAGATATCCCAGAAATCCAGGGGCTACATTCGCTGGGGCATAGACCACTCCCACGCCGTTCATCGTAGAGACTTCAAATTTTGCAGTCGTACTTGGGAAGGATCTGGCTACAACATGACATATCTATTTTATCCCTGAAACAATTACGCGCGCAATGACAAGCGTGCAAAAAAATGTGATGTTTCAAACGCTCTAGAATCTGTTAGAAATGTTCAATCGAAAATCGCAATACGTCATGTTGTAGATCATCCAATTCTGAGCTGACATGCGAACTTTGATGTCGATTTGAGTCAATTTGTGGGAGTGGTCTATGCCCGCGTTTGGTCATTTTTCGAACTTTGGTGTTCAATATCTCAAAATCTATGGGGAATTTTAAAATTCTGAAAACGGAGCATTACTATGAAAGTGAATCACTATACAATGGTGTGCTCAGCTAAAAATTTTTTGACCGCTTATCACCACCTTAACTCGCGTCCACTACCGAGAGATGGCGCCACTGGCGCACGAAGCGAATTTAAATATCTATTTTACCCGAACGAAATGTTATACAGCCGAAATGTCTGTGAAAACAGGAGTTTCAGACCCACGGAAATCGTTTCCCAAAGAAGTTCAATGGATTCGTAAAATTATTCACGTAAATGTACACCATTTCTATAATTCTGCTCACCAGATTAAAGTCAAACTTGCCAAACAGTTTTCTGCAGGTGCAAAACCACTGTAAACGCATTCAGTTCGCCATGTCAACGTTCCGATAACTTTACACAATGATTTAAAGTCGCGAGGTGGGACCCTCTCAGCCCCCGGCTGTGGCGGCCATGGTTGAAAGAGGGCCGGCGGGGCCGGCGACACGGCCCCTTACGCGTCCGCCTCAAACCAACTTACTAGAATATATTTGGCAAGTTTATAATTTCGTGACGATCTTAAGTTATGTTGCAGTTCTTTAGCACACAGGTATGGGAGGCACTACACATTAGGGAACGGGGGGCGAACCACAAGAGCTAAAAGTCACAAGCGCTAACGCCACAAGCGCTACGATTCACAAGCGCTACACGTCACAGGCGCTACGAATCGCAAGAGCTAAAAGCCACAAGCGCTACGATTCACAAGCGCTATACGTCACAAGCGCTAAGATTCACAAGCGCTAAAAGCCACAAGCGCTACGATTCACAAGCGCTAAAAGTCACAAGCGCTACGATTCACAAGCGCTAAAAGTCACAAGAGCTACAAGCAAATCAACGGTCACCGGGAACGGACTATACTCTACGATACCGGCGAGAACGAGATCGAGGTTCGAGACATGGGTCACCGAGGTGTAGTCTTCCCAGCCAAAGAATGAGGTAGTGCGAGGAGAGCAATGAAAGCCATCCGTCTCCCGATTGCTCCCGAAGACCCCCCACTCAGTCCCTTCGGCTTCGAGATCTCGCGGCGTCTTGCGCGGCGTGGACCGCGAGACCGCGAGTCCGCGCAAACCCTTCAGGACAACCGCGAAAGGGATGCGCGATCGCGAGGATGTTCGCGGAACCGCGAGAGAGGACTCGCGGACCGCGGGCCGCGAGCCGCGGCCGCGGGTCGCGAGTTGAGGTGTTTGGTGCGGTCGCGGTTCGCGTGTCCTGCGGGTCTCCTTCGCGGTTGCGCTTCCTGTCGCGGGTTCGCGGGGGTGATACGCGAAGTTCGCGCATCCCTTTCGCGGTTGTCCTGAAGGGTTGCGCGGACTCGCGGTCTCGCGGTCCACGCCGTGCAAGACGCCGCGAGATCTCGAAGCCGAAGGGACTGAGTGGGGGGTCTTCGGGAGCAATCGGGAGACGGATGGCTTTCATTGCTCTCCTCGCACTACCTCATTCTTTGGCTGGGAAGACTACACCTCGGTGACCCATGTCTCGAACCTCGATCTCGTTCTCGCCGGTATCGTAGAGTATAGTCCGTTCCCGGTGACCGTTGATTTGCTTGTAGCTCTTGTGACTTTTAGCGCTTGTGAATCGTAGCGCTTGTGACTTTTAGCGCTTGTGAATCGTAGCGCTTGTGGCTTTTAGCGCTTGTGAACCTTAGCGCTTGTGACGTATAGCGCTTGTGAATCGTAGCGCTTGTGGCTTTTAGCTCTTGCGATTCGTAGCGCCTGTGACGTGTAGCGCTTGTGAATCGTAGCGCTTGTGGCGTTAGCGCTTGTGACTTTTAGCTCTTGTGAAGGCCGTCGTAGGGAACGCAGAGGCAGACTTCGTGAGAGCCAGCCCCCCAGCGGGCCAGCTGTCAACAACCCGCCTTGACAACCACTAAATCGAACCACCAGCCAAGAATTAAAGGGTCCTAGCTTCACATTTGCCACACACTTACCATTAAATTAAATAGAAAATTAAAATATTAGGTCAAAACTCTCTGTGAGAGCTCAAATCGTGAATTTTATCCGCCTCACATTTCCAACACAAACATGGCGCCGAGCGGGCCAGCTATAAACAACGCCGCCTTGGTGTCCACTCAAACCAACTCAAAATATATTTTGCTAGTTTTAGATTTTGTAACGACGTAAAATGATGTTGCAGGCCTTTAGTAAACAACTGTGGAAGCATCCACGCAATACCACGGAACACAAGGGTAGACTTATTTGTATCTTTTAATGAAAACATGAGCTGAGGACTGACTCTGAGGTTGGCGGTATTGTCACAAGCCCCGCCCAAGGCCAAATTACAGTCCCAGCCAACGATCAGGAGCCACGGCGGCCAGCTAGTGGTCACGTTTGAAAGTCTCCTGGTGGTGAACCCTTTAACATAGCGTGAATCTGCAACGATTCTGACGTGACCACTCCTTTCGTTGACACTTTTGGATATGGATATCGAGGTACAAGGCAACAGGCGACCGTTTTCATTGGCTGGATTTTCGCGCGAAATAATGTTATTGGTCAGAGCCGACTCGGCTCCATGACGAGTCGAGTATTACCATAGAAACAGAGATTTTAGATCGAAATTTCTCAAAATTGGCCACTAAGTTCGGACTGGCATTTCAGCAGTGAAATAAAGGGAATTAAGTTGTACCTCTCTGCCAAGTCTTATCGAAATCGTATAGAAAAATCTGGATTTAGGTAAGGGGCCACACTGATAAAAAAAAAAAAATATAATCGGATCCGCCGACAAAACCATAGGGTAAAAGTACCAAACATGGATCATTTTTCGGAAAACCACAGTTTTGGGATCGATAAAGGTGTGATGAGCATATTTTTTTTTTCATCGGTGTGTAGTTTGGACCCCCAGGGAAGATATCCTGAGGGAATAAAGTTCCTAACTCCAATACTTTCGGAGTTATAGAGAATTTCCATGACCTCCAATTTTGATCCATGTTTGGGTGGGGGTACCCAAACATGGATCACCAATAAGCTAGACTGTTGTCCTTCACATATGTGATACACAACAGTGTTAGGGGAAGGCAACTTTTTTTGTTTTATCCCAAAACCAGGGTTGGGAACGTTACTTTCAAAAGTAACGGCGTTAGTGCGTTAACGTTATCGTTAGGTAACGATAACGATAACGCGTTACATTTTGGTCGGCTGGTAGCGGGTAACGAAACGCGTTACTCAACCTCTGTAACGATAAACGCCGTTACCGCTACTTTTGATCGGGAGCTTCTTAACAAGCGCCTAGGAGACAAGTCTCCTCTTAGCTATCAGAGCCGGCCCGCCCTACTTAATTCATAGATTACAGTAAAATTTTACATACCACTATGAAAACGCGTCTTACTTGTTCTCCTCATAATTTTGTACTTTCTAGCTTTTTTTTACTGTTTTAGAGGCCACTTAAACTGAAAGTAACGATAACGCCGTTACAAAGTAACGGTAACGATAGCGCGTTAGTTTTGGAAAGGCCAGTAACGATAACGTTAACGCGTTACTTTGGATCGGGATAACGACAACGATAGCGCGTTACTATTTAAAAGTAACGTTCCCAACCCTGCCCAAAACAACCCCTTCCACCTTTTAGGGGTTGTGATCCATGTTTGGACGCTGACCCAAACATGGATCAAAACTTAGGCTTGTTTGGATACGTTTTGCAG
Organism: Frankliniella fusca; assembly: GCA_029379305.1. NCBI lineage: Eukaryota > Metazoa > Arthropoda > Insecta > Thysanoptera > Thripidae > Frankliniella > Frankliniella fusca. The sequence goes on from JAHWGI010001217.1 coordinate 108,779, forward strand.
GCTCGTCTGTCTACGAAATAAATAGTTTTTCATACCAACGTGTTTCTCTCACTATTCTGCCCACGAAATTACAACTTGCTTCCGCCCATTTGCATCTTCGGGGCTGATATAGGGCCTGGGAAAGTGGCATTTCTTTAACGAGAAATTCGATTCTTTTCTATATATCCTAACTAACCACGTGACATAGACCCTCCGATTCGTGGTAGAAATGTTGCCTGAAACCTGTTCTATAAACTTAAAACATACGCTTTTGAAATTATTGTATTTTCTTGCTCAGTCACGTGATCCTTAAGGCGCTAAGAGTGGAAAGACATCTGATGTGTGCGCCAGGTTGCCTACCCGGACCTCTCGTAAGGCGCAATGGAAGATGTAAACGCTTGTAAAAAGTTTCCTATTGGAAATTTGTGCTGTTTGTTTGCATCAATCCCTTTATTTTGGTCATATTTTGCCGTGTGCAAAGTGGCATCACGCATGAACGATTTCTAATGACTAATATTGAGGCGCAAACTAAAGAAGTTACTTGAGGACGGTTCGAATTCTATGTTTTTACCCCTACCCGCATTTTCAAAATACTTAAGGTAAAGGATCAAAACCTTCAGAGTCTTAAAAGGCATATCTTAAAGTGTATTGTCATCGAGTACCAAGTATTTCCTCCGGTTAGTTTTCTTACAAATAGGTAATAAGTAGAGTCATGTATCTTGCCTTGTCTTTTTGCGCGCTTTGACGAGGTCTGTTGTGCAGACTGTTTTTCGGAGAGCTCCAGCGGGCAGAGGAGCGAGCAGACAATAAAATGTCACATACACATATTGTTGCATATGTAGTCGTCTACCTGAGGAACTTTGAAATTTTTAATTCAGTCGACCCAATCAGCCGTTAGAGCCCGCCAAACAGAAATGATCCAAGTTTGGTACCTGATCCATGTTTGGTACTTTTACCCTAAGGCTACTTCGTGCCTAAAAATGCACAATAATAAACAGATTCGTCTACAATATTCTACATAATTCTGCACGATTTTTTACATAAATCCGCACGTTTATATGCGTACATTTCACATGTACGAAAATGTACATTGCCAGTTAGCGTGCAGTGGTTATGTGTCTATTGGTTGCGCCTATATCATAATTTCTGTGATTAAAGAAATGACAGGATACCCAACATGACGCTTTCGGATATTTGGGTCTTCGATGTGGCTGTAGAGCCGAAACGGTAAGGGATAGAGCGAAACGGACGAAATTTTGGCCCAGCGGATCGCAAAATGACGCAAAACCCATAACACGATACCCAACATGATGTTTTATGATATTTGGGTCTTTTTTGAGGCTGTACCCGTGAAAAAAAAATTATGCATGTCACATAGATGTACACATACATGTGTTACATGTATGGTACATACACTTTGGGCACGCATGTTCAATACGAGTCGCATACGAGCATCAGGTATGCGGCATACAGTCAACATAGAAATCATGCATACAAGTACAACAAATGTACGACGAATGACACTCATATGTCCTTCGTGTGCGTCACGTAAGTGTCTCCTGTGGCAACTACAATGGTACATACGTGGGTACATACAAGTGATGCCTGCATCACGCATGTGATATACTATTGAATACAATTTAAAAAAGAAGAAAAAAAGTGGAAAATAATTATTTTGATCCAATTAGTTACTTGGTTTACTTCAGAATACACATATCAAAGCACATATCACATTTAAACGAATTTACCTTTTGATGTTGAAGTGGACATTCGAACCCAGAACCTTTCGATTACTAACCTGGTGCCTTGACCATTAGGCTACCCGAACGCGGCTAGGGAAGAGTGCATGGCCGTCCCCTTAAGCACCGTGGAACAATATACATATCCTATAAGGGAGAGTGGGGCACATGGTGTCACTTTTTGGAAATTCTTCTCTAGCAGTCCTACTTTAGGCAGCATTACGGATTTCAGGGTTGGTCCGCCTCTATTCGACCTTCAGTCACAAGTAACCATTGAGACCCCCTCAAAAATATTCGTGTCTTCTCTCAAACCATCTCGAGAAGAGACCTCGGCAATTGGCAGTATGTGCCCCTGGGGTGGGGCACTGCTAGCTGTCACCATTTCTTTATTGGTAATATAACTCATGGGAGAAGTGGATTCTCGAAATGGTCTCAATGGCATCTCGGAAAGTAAGTGCCAATGGAAGCATATCACCCCTAAAAATCAAAAATTACACTCAAGACATTCCTGCTACAACAGATCATAAAATGAGTGACAGTACCTGCCCCAATATTTGGGAATTCGGGGGAATTAATGTCAATAAATCTTTCGATGTACGCTGCTGCCATACCACTGAAAGTTACGCCACCCCCATCTAGCAAACAAATGAGGACGTAAAGAGGTTATGATTTCACAAATTAGCTGACTGAAAAAGTGAATGGGCTGCTATTGCCAGTCCGTTGACAGTATGTGCCCCTGACAGTTGGTGCCCCACTCTCCCTTACATATCACATATATGTCTCCTTCCTACATACTACATACATATGTATGGCAATAATGACTGGTGCGCATGTCACATGCACTGTTAAAAGTACTCGTAAATTTACGACATTTTTGAGAACAATAATGTCGTTTTAAAACAACACTTTCAAGTTACGACTTGTGTCATTCGTGAACGACGAAGCGATCGCTAATTTTTATAGCGAAACAGTTCGTTTTCAAACGAATAAAATCGTAAATTTACACACTAAATGTAAATGTACCTTTTTGTGCATTCAAATGCACAGAACTACACATACACAATTGTGCACAAATTTGTACATAGTTTTGCACGAATTTATTCTTAATTATGCACAAGTTTGTACCAAAAATGATTTGTAGAAATATTTGTGCATAATTATGAACTATTTGTGCAAATTTGTGCACAAATTCGTACCTAATTGTGCATGTGTAGTTCAGTGCATAAAAGTGCACAAAAAATCTACATAAACATTTAGTGTGTACGACTTTGATCCTAAATGTACGACTGATCGTAAATTCCTTGCGCAAGATGTCACACAGATACCACTTGATTCGTAAATTTACAACTTTGGTCGTAAATGTGCGACTTCGGTCGTAATTGAACGATTTTGATCGAACAGTTACGACACAAATCGTAAGTAAACGACGAAAATCGTCACATTTTACGAATTGTTTGGGCCTTCAATGCTAGAAAAGTTTGCGACAATGTCGTAGAGGAATGATTTTTCAGTCGTTAGGTTACGACCAAATCGTTCCAAAACGATCCCCGTTTAAAAATAAAAAGTTCCGGAATGCGTCCGAAGACGGGCTATTCCAGAATCAGCCCGAAGGAACAAGCCCGGAGAAGCCCGAAAAACCGGAAAATCAGCCAGGTTTTCGGAACAAGCCCGTAGTCCCGAGCGGCCGCCTCTTCGGGCTTGATTCGGACTTGTACCTGGACGGGTAAGCCCGGTATCAGTCCGTAAATCTTGCTGGCTCACCTCTTCCCTTCATGACACCCCCCCCACCCCCACCTCTTCCCCCTCCCCTCCCACCCCCACCCCCCATAAACCTCCCATCCCATCCCACCCCCTCCGGACCGGTAGAAGAAAGGGTTGATAGGGGTGTGTAGTGGGGCGGGGGTGTAGAGGTATTTTGATAATATGTGTGGTTGAACCCGGTGGCAAGATAAGCATTTGCACTAAAACGTGCACTGGAAACCCAAGTGTGTGAATGTCGCACACCTGTAGGTGTGCGAGGATTCATTCGTACACTGCTTGGGCACTTAAACGTGTGAATTTTCCTGGGATATTCACACGTTTGAGTGGCCAAGTGTACAAATGAATCCTTTCTCGCACTCCTGCAAGTGTGCGACATTCGTAAACATGGATTTCCAGAGTGCTGAAACATTTAGCGTGTAGATATACTTCGATGGCCTCTGTAGGATGCATAGTCTGGCGAATGTTCCACTTATGTGTGATGCGTAACTATTCTGTACGGATGAGCGCTGGGCTGCTGGACACGGTTCTGCGTGGCGCGCTGCCCGTCCCGGAGCACGCCAAGCATAGCTTGAGCTGGTCCGGCTCGTCCGCACGGCGCGCTGCCCGTCCCGGAGCACACTAAGGAGCGCTCTGCGCCTGCCCGAACCCGCTGCCGTGCACAAGAAGTCCCTCCGCGTCCTCCACGGCAGCGCGCTGCTCTAGTCCAACCCGCCCGTTGACGTGCGCGAGAAGCCTGCACTTTCCGTGTGCTCCGTGGTGACTGCTGCTACCCGAGCTGTGCTAACTTGTCCTGCCATACACAACTATACATATACATCTCTCCATACGGTCCGCACGAGTAATTACTGAAAAAAACAGAGACACGACAAAGTACAACCAGTGCATGTCTGCTCCAAAGACATCATGCGCTCAGCGTCAGCGACACATCCTCGCACAACGACAGCTGCTGTCCTGTCGGACTGAGGAGGACTCCGGTCCGGACCGGACTCCTCAGTGAGGTGAGGAGGCGGGCGGCGGGCGGCGGGCGGCGGGCGGCGGGCGAGCGAGGAGCTCTTGACCAGTGACTAACCGACCAACAGCTAATAGCAGGTAGCCGATGACACCGCCGCTGGGTTAATCCCTGTGCCCTGTGCAGCGCACCCCTCCCCCTCCCCCGAGGGGGGGATCACTTCGAAAAATCATTGTACAGCCCCAAAAAAATCATTTAAAAAAATCAAAAAAATCAAAAAAATCAAAATAAAATCAATCAGAAAGTTGCATAAAAATCCGAAAAATCGAGAACAAAAGACCCAAAAACTGAGAAAAATTGAAACAAATTAAGAAAACAACACATTTTTAGCCCGCCCTTCTGCTTTGAAAAAGCTTCAGAGCGGGCTTATGCAATCGATCTGGTGTCTGTCTGTCTGTCTGTCTGTTTGTCTGTTTGTCTGTCTGTCTGTTCCACTCGAAGGAGTTGAGCTAGAGAGTTGAAATTTTTAGGGTATCTTAAGGGTCACTCCTGGACACCGAAACGCCTGGTGCAAATCCTGCCAACCCTCATTAAGGCACTGAAAAAAATTATTAAAGTTTTCACGGAATTAAAAAAAAAAATCAACTTTTTCGAACCCCGTCGACCCGTACCTCTCCGGAAGCGTCTTTTCGCGTCTAGTTCAATGGTGCACGCCGTTTTACGAAAAAATGGACCCAGCTCGCGACTACACTGTAAAAAGCACCCGTAATTGGTCCAGTTTTCAACTTTTCTCAACTCCATCGAGTTGCACCTCCTCGGAAGCGTCTTTTCGCGTCCAGTTCGATGGCGCCCACCGTTTTTCGATAAAAAGGACCCAACTCGCGACTACACTGTAAAAAGCACCCGAAATTGACCCACTTTTCAACTTTTACGAACCCCATCGATCCGCACCTCTCTAGAACCGTCTTTTCGAGCGCAATTCAGTGGTGCCAACCGTTTTTCAATTTCCAGTGTTGCCAATCGTCAAAACTCAAACATTTCGATTATTTTCGACATTTCTCGATATTTTCCGATATTTTCCGATATTTTCGACGTTTTTCGTTGTTTTTCGATATTTTTTGATATTGTTCGACATTTGCGATATTTTTCGACATTTTCGATAATTTTCGCTATTTTTCGATATTTTTCGATAATTTTCGATAATTTTTGATATTTTTTGACATTTTTGATCATTTTTGATGTTTTTTGATATTTTTCGACATTGTTGACATATTCCGACATACTTGGATATTTGTAAACATTTTTGACAACTTTTGGTATTCTTCGACATTTTTCGACATTATCCCTCATTTTTCGATGTTTTTCGATGTTTTTCGACATTTTCCATATTTTTCGATATATCTCAACATTTTAAAGATATTTCGAGATTTTTCGACATTTTTGACGTATTTTTCTACATATTTCGATAATTTTCGACATATTTCGACAATTTTTGAAATTTTAGACACCCCTCGACTCCTATATCGTTAAAATCGTTTCGACGAGCGTAATTCAGAGTTGCCAACTGCTGCCAAATAAAGTCCGAGTTCGACCGTTCCATCTGAGGCCGAACTCACGTATTTCGACATTTTTCGAGATTTCCGACTCCCCTTTTTTGCCGAATAACTGACCGTTTAGTCACTATCGGCACGTTTTCAAAGCAGAAGGGAGGGCTTTAGTTTCGGTGGTTCACCGTTACAAACTGCCTGTTTCCGAAGAGAATGCCTTTACGGGCCGCAGGCCCGATCATTTACAAGCTAAGAGGACGTTCTGTGTGACTTAAGGGTCGGGCCGAAGGCCCGACCGAACGCCGCCGGCAGGCCAAGCAGGCACGCCCCCTGCCGAACGGAGTTGCCAGCGTAGCAAAGCGGAGCTGGCAACGACGTTTGGCGGAAGGGCGGGCCTGCTTGTTTTGGTTGTAAAAGTAACAGATAGCTTCTTTAATCTCTTGAAAAATCAAAAGAAAAATCAAAATCAAAAATCAAAAAAATCAAAAAAATCAAAAATCAAAAAAATCATTGTACAAATTTTGTTTAAGTGAGTTCCCCCTCGCCCTCCCCTCACCCCGGGGTACCTGAGCTCACCCAGAGGGGATTAACAGCGGGGAAGGACTTTCCGTCGATCTGGCGACCCTCCGCTCTGGCAGGCTGTCCCCGGTCCCCAGCCGCATCGGATGCAGCCACGGTGGAGGGAGACCCGGTGGCGGCACGAGCCTATCCCTCCCGTGCTAGCGCCTGACCCCGGAATCGGTGCCGGATTCCTCTTCCCTGGGCCGCGCACCCTTCCTGCCAGCCGCCCGGGATCAGCTTAGCCTGGCCCGGCTCTTCACGCTCAGCAGCTGTTGGGGCGGCCCGGGAGGCGTGGCGGCCGGCCGAGCGAAGTGCGTAAAACCCCAGCCTCGCTAAGCTGATCCCGGGCGGCCGGCAGGCAGGGTGCGCGGCCCAGGCTGCAGGTAGGCTGAACCGCCGGTGTAGCCGGCCCAGGCTAGATCGACGCGCGCTCTGGTGGCCGCCCAGGGAAAAGGAATCCGGCACCGATTCCGGGGTCAGCTCAGGTAGGCTCGTGCCGCCACCGGGTCTCCCTCCACCGTGGATGCAGCATTCCGAGAATGCGCCGAGGGGTGCCGTCACCAAACGCCTCCACCAAGTCTCGCGGTGCCGCGACCGCCAAGCCCACCGCGGCCAAACTCGCACCGGCCACCGGCCCTGCTGCCTCGGACCCACGCCCGCCAATCACTTAGCGGACTGTAATCCGTTCCGGTCCCGTTTTGAAACGAGAGACGAACGAGAACAGAACAGGACTTATTTTTTATTACGGGCAGTTACACACATTAGGGAGTAGTCCGGAGTTCGGTATAGAATTCGGGTTTGTACCCATACGTTGACCGGGCTGGGCAGTTAACGGAACACGCCCGATAGCATCGGGCTACAATCGGGCAAGGCTCCTAACTCAGGGGCTCGTTTCGGACAAGCCCGTCGCCTGGCAGCCCGATGAAGGGCTAAATCCGGACTAGCCCGAGAGGCTCACGAGCTACTTGCGGGACAGCCCGCGAGCCTTCGGGCTCTTTCGGAACAAAAAAGGTACTAGTCTCGGAACTTTTATTTTTAAACGGGGATTGCAGTCGCTATAAAAATTGGCGACTTATTTGTCGTTAATTTACGACAAAATTTCTAACAGTGTGCATTACTCACTTACACACATGTGTGACATAAGAGTGGTTCAAGACTACATGAATGTCAGTAACTTCCTGATATGTATGTCACATGCATTACTCAGTTACACACATGGGTGCCATAGGAGTGGTACAAGACTTCATGTATGGCAGTACTGACTGGTACGTATGTCACATGCATTACTCAGTGACACACATGGGTGACATAAGAGTGATTCAAGACCACACTGGAAAAACAAAGGTAGGACTTAATGCCTTTCTAGGGGTGTGAAATTTTAATGCCTTTGCAAAGGCATGAAATTGTCCAAAGGCATTAAAATTTAACACCTTTGGACAGTTTTAATGCCTTTGCAGGGGTGCTAATTTTTAATGCCTTGGTAAAGGCATTAAAACCCTTTTCGTCCTACCTTTGTTTTTCCTGTGCACAGGTATGGCTGTAACTGTCTGATATGTACGTCACATGCATTACTCACTTACACACATGGGTAACATAGGAGTGATTGGAGACCACATGTGTGGCACTAACTGTCTGATATGTATGTCACATTCCTTACTCACTTACACACATGGGTAACATAGGAGTGATTGGAGACCACATGTGTGGCACTAACTGTCTGATATGTATGTCACATTCATTAGTCACTTACACACATGGGTGACATAGGAGTGGTCCAAGACCACATGTAGGGCAGTACTGACTGGTACGTATGTCACATGCATTACTCAATTGAATACATGTGTAACATACAAGACAGTCCGGGATGTTTGTATGTGACATGCGTAAGTTCACATACGTATACGCATGTGGTATGTCTGCGTCATACATGCCAATACCTAAACATACATGTAACATATATGTCAGATGAATGGTACATGTATGATTTGTGTTTCACGGGAGCGCCGAAACGGTAAGAGATAGAGCGAAACGGACGAAATTTTGGCTCAGAGGAACCCAATTCGTCGAGATACCCCATCGGAAACCATAAAATTTTATGTAACAAATTATTTTTTTTCATACCGTGAAAACTTTAATAATTTTTTCAGTGCCTTAATGAGGTTTGGCAGAATTTGCACTCTCCGTTTCGGAGTCCAGGAGGGTCCCCCAAGATACCCTAAAAATTTCAAGTCTCTAGCTCATCTCCATCTAGTGGCACAGACAGACAGACAGAAGGACAGACAGACAGACAGACAGACAGCACTGTAAATCGAGGAGTGAGAAATCTCGCTCTCAGGAGAGCGAGATTTGTGACCCAAATTTTGTCACTCCTGGAGAGTCATATTATTAAATATCACTCCTTTTGAGTCGCTTTTATGACCCAAAACGAGCTATATCTAGTGATCTCGTTCGATTTGAGTGAGGCTTATCATTCCAAATGAGCGATATAGAATTTCCTCACTCCTATAGGGCGATGTTACATGCCTCGCTCAATTTCAGTCAGAAACATGACTCTCAGATTTACAGTGAGACACCGCATCGATTGCATAAGCCCGCTCTAAAGCTTTTTTCAAAGCAGGAGGGCGGGCTAAAAACAGGTTATTACGCCTAAAATAGTGTGATTACGCATTGAGTACGTGCCTGGTTCTACGAGTGATTACGCCAGAGCTTTCCCCCTCGATTCTACGTAATTCTGCACAATTTTGTTCATAAATCTGCACGTATATTTAGTTACATTTCACATGTACGAAAAAGAACATTAACAGTTTTCATGCAGCGTGCCGCCACCGTGACCGTGGAGGGGGCGCTTGGGTCGGCGGTGTTCGGCTCTCGGTTTGGCTCGGCTCGTCTCGGCTTTGAGCTCGGCTCTCGTCTCGGCTCTGGCTCGGCTCCTCCTCCAAGCTCGGGCTCTCGGGCTCGAAATGAGAAATGAAATCAGTCGCAGTCAGTCACGTCACGTGAGCTCCTGGAGAGCACGTCGGGTTGAGTCCGCTCGCCACGCGCCCTTCCGAGTGCTTCAGTCCATCACGCTAACTGGCAATGTACTTTTTCGTTCATGTGAAATGTACGCATATACACGTGCGGATATATGTAAAAAATCGTGCAGAATTATGTAGAATATTGTACATGAATCTGTTTATTATTGTGCATTTTTCCGACATGTAACAAATTCTGCAGATCTATGCACAATATTTAACATAATTCTGCACGATTTTGTACATAAATCCGCACGTTTATATGCGTAAATTTCACATGTACGAAAAAGTACATTGCCAGTTAGAGTACAGTCGAGCCCCCCTCTTGACTTTACTTGAGAGTGCTCCCCGTCAACCTGTGATCAGTGCGATTCAGTGTGAGTGCGTTCCGCGAGACACCACTTGCCTCAGTGCGTGGCATCCACACACTCCCGGGTTATGTACTTGGTAGTACATTGCTGTGTATGTCAAACAACTTACGATGCTTGTGCACAAATTTAGTACATCATAAAGCATAATATTGTGTGTAAGTATGTAAAATGTGTAAACACTCCCGGCTCATGTACTTTTTTGTACGTAGCTATGTAAATCTATGTGCATGCGTAGCTTATGTAAAATTTCTTACAAAACCATTCAAAAATTCTCACGTAATTACGTAAAAATGAGCCTTTTTATGCGTAGCTATGTAAGATTTTTTACGTAAATTACGCATGCATAAAGATTTACATTGCTACACGTGCAAAAAAAGTGCAAAAGCCGGGAGTGTGCACATGTGTACATAGCTACTCATAATATTATGCCTAACGATGAACTAAATTTGTGCACATGCATCGTAAGTTTACCGACGTACATAGCGATGTACTTAAAAGTACATAACCCAGGAGTGTGTACCATCGACCACAATGTTACAGTGATTGTGTGCAGCCTGATTACTTAGATTATATTATCCAAACTTTATTTTCACTGTTCTAATCCTACTTACTTCCTTCACTGCGTTACACCTAAGGTTTAAAGGCCGAATCTTTTTGCGAAAAAATTATGGAGAAACTCTATTTGTTCCACTATAATTGGCAATGTATTTTATCGTACATATGATATGTAACTACACGCTAACCAGCCATGTACTGTTTCTTAGAAATAAAATGTAACCATATAAACAAGGAGATTTATGTAAAATGTCGTGCTGAATTATGTAGAATTTTGTTCATAGATCTGTTTAATTTTGTGCATTTTTTCTGCATGTAAACATTTATGCAATCCATGCGCAATATTCTACGTAATTCGGCACAAATTCATTCATAAATCTGCATGTTTGTAAAGTTACATTTCACATGTACGAAAAAGTACATTGCTAGTGAAGGTGTATATAAATATAAGCAGATTCATGCGGACAAAATCGTGCTGAATTGCGTAGAATATTGCGCATAGATCTGCATTAGTTATTACATGCAGAAAAAATGCAGATAATTACACAGACTTATGTATAATATTCTACATGATTCGGCACGATTTTCTTTTATAAATCTGCGCGTTTATATACACACTAAATTATAATGTACTATTTTGTACATAGCTACCTAGATTTATGCATGCATAACTTACGTACAAATTTCTTACAGAGCTATGCACATTTTTTCTGTAGGTTTGTAAAAACTCATACATAAATCGGTAAGAAATTGTACGTAAGCTATGCATGCACATAGATCTATGTAAGCTGTGTCCAAAATAGTACATTATATTTCTGTGGGTAGTTGCATTGCATTTGCACCAAAAAGCAGGGCTCCGTAACTTATTACTTGTTTGGCTTTAAAGTTAGTTTAGAAGTTAAAGTTATAACTTTTAACGTTTATTTAGACCCCCTTGAAATAAGTTTTACATTCGCATCGCCAAAAATTATGTGTACACACTCCCGGACTATGTACTTTTTAGTACATTGCTGTGTACGTCTATAAACTTACGATGCTTACGCACAAATTTAGTACATCGTAAAGCGTAATATTGTGGGTAAGTATGTAAAATTTGTACATAGCCACACATAATATTTTGCGTAACACTGAACTAAATTTGTGCACAAGCATCTTAAGTTTATAAACGTACATAGCGATGCACTAAAAAGTACATTACCCGGGAGCGTGTACGTCATCCTTGAACAATTTGTAGCAAATCGTAACTGAAATTTTTTAGAGAGCATGTGTTTCGTTACGTTAAGCAACTAACGTTGACTCGCGTTATGAAAGGTTACGGAGCCCTGCCAGTGTCATTGTTGTGAGAAATACCAGATACCAACAAATGGGTGGCGAGCATGTAGCAGGTACGCGTGTGCAAGTGCTGCAGGCTGATTCCGCAAATCGCTAATCGGTCTCGTGCGTCCGTCCTTGTCGAACTCATGGGGCCCCGCCATCGCCAACATGGGGCACCGCCATAGGTGCGACAAGGACGGAAATACGAGAGCGATCCTCCGAATCAGCCTGCTGTGCCAAGCTTAGACAAAGAAGTGAGTAGACCCGACATCAGGGGGTTTCGGCGCGCATTTATGATGCCCCAGGTAGCCTGAGCTCAGCCAAGGCGAGCACTTGTTCGGCTCCCTTCGGCTGCACTTCGGCTGCATCTTCGGTGCACCGAGCACGGTGGAGGGAGACCCGGTGGCGGCACGAGCCTACCTGAGCTGACCCCGGAATCGGTGCCGGATTCCTTTTTCCTGGGCGGCCACCAGAGCGCGCGTCGATCTAGCCTGGGCCGGCTACACCGGCTGTTCAGCCTACCTGCAGCCTGGGCCGCGCACCCTGCCTGCCGGCCGCCCGGGATCAGCTTAGCGAGGCTGGGGTTTTACGCACTTCGCTCGGCCGGCCGCCACGCCTCCCGGGCCGCCCCAACAGCTGCTGAGCGTGAAGAGCCGGGCCAGGCTAAGCTGATCCCGGGCGGCTGGCAGGAAGGGTGCGCGGCCCAGGCTGCAGGTAGGCTGAACCGCCGGTGTAGCCGGCCCAGGCTCGATCCGCGCGCCCCTGGCGGCCGCCCAGGGAAGAGGAATCCGGCACCGATTCTGGGGTCAGGCGCTAGCACGGGAGGTATAGGCTCGTGCCGCCACCGGGTCTCCCTCCACCGTGGCACCGAGGCACGGACCCGCGCCAGCCACGCCGCGCCACGCCGCGCCACGCCGCGGTGGGGACGAGCGATCACCACGCCCACCACGCCACAGCTGGAGGGTGACCCGAAGATGCCAGGCGCGGATCCAGGGGGGTGGTAATGGGGGTAATTACCCCCTCCTTGGGGGCTAGGTAGACCGCTTGGAAGGTAGGTAAAAGTCACTACTTTGCCCTGGTAGTAGGCAAAAAGCGCTACTTTACCCCCTCCTTAGAACATTTCTGGATCCGCGCCTGGAAGATGCTGCCGAGCACGGCTAAGCGGAGCCGAAGGCAGCCGATCGAGTGCTCGCCTGAGGCCTGTCAGGTTGAGACGCTGGGCCATAAAGTCGCGGGTGCGCACTGCACCGGGGATAGGCGATGTCTGGTCTACCCTTTTCTTTGTCTAAGGTGCCAAGGGGGTGGGTAAAGAATGGGGGAGAAAACCCTAATCTTTCTGGCGGCCAGGCTAGAGCGGTTCCGAGAACCGGCTGGGCCACGACCCGGCTGCCGCTATCGCCAGATCGCCCCTTTAGTCGCCACTCGGCACTCATCGCTATTTTCGTCGCCAAACCAGAACGAAGTTTCGTCGCCACCACGGTGGAGAGAGATACGGTGGGGACACTGGGGTACCTGGGAATGTCCCAGTTCTGGATCCATACTAGGGACAATTTTGTTGATGATTGAGCACGAATCCGTGCATACGCAAGATGTGCACAAATTATTTCCTAAATAAAGAAGTAAAAGTGCACTGTTGTGCAGTTTTACTCCGTTATTAGGCACGAAATCGTACACATATTGCGTATGCACGGATTCGTGCTCAATTAGGAACAAAAATTGTCCCAAGTATTTTAGAGTGTACCGGCGCGGCGGCCGGCTCCAGCGGGCGAGCAGACGGCAGCAGGTAAATTCGTCTCACACACTCGCATCTGCATCTCCACGCCTAAAAGATTCCATCAATCTGCACGAAAATACGATTTCACGAAATCCTGGTAGACAACGGAGTTTCTATAACTATGGTAAAATTATTGTGAGTGTATCATAAGACTGTAAGAAAACGCAGTAGTTTTGTTTAGTTTACGATAGTCAAGATAGTGACTAAATAATTATAAATTCGATTTGATAAGGCGGGTTTCAAGCAATGAATTCTCTCCGACTGTTAGGCCGTCATCTAAACGCCAGGAAAAAGAGAGAAAAGAAGCTCTCCTTCTGACAGCAAAAAATGGGCGGCGAGGTCACGGCCGGAGCGGAACGTCAACAATACCGTCCCCTCCACCGAGCGCACCGAAGGGGCGAACCGGGGCCCTAAACCTAGCGACTTTCACTATTTATTTTAGCTGAACGAAATGTTAGGCAGCCGAAATTAATGTGAAAATAGCAGTTCCAGACCTGCGGAAATCGTTTCGCAAAGTTTCATGGAGGTTCAAAACGTAGGAACACAAGTGATTTACGAAAATGATACACGTAAATGTACACCATTTCAAGAATTCTGCTCACCAGATTGAAGTCAAACTTACCAAACCGTTTTCTGCAGGTAAAAAAGTACTATTTACGCATTCAGTTCGCCTTGTCAACGTTTCGATAACTTTATACAATGATTTAAAGTCGCGAGGTGGGAGCCTCAGCTCCCGGCCGAGGCGGCCATGGTTGAAAGACGGCCGGCGACACAGCGCACGCGCGTCCACCTCAAACAAACCTTGTTTACACAACGTGCCAACCTAGAAAACATGAAAAGGATCACTAATCCCCCTACGTTACGATTTGAAATTATTATCTTAGGTTGGCAGAAGTGCGCCGCAGTCGACTGTTCGTTCGGTAAAAATGAAGTAGGTTTCGAAAGGGCGGTATGGTGGTCACGTGTGAATTTCAGTGGTGTCATCTCTTTCTTGAGCGTTTCACTGAAGCAGAGCTTTGTTTGAACGCAGACTTTAGAGGTTTCTCTTTCGCTCCGTGTTGGCTCGACTCCGCCTAGCCCCACCACGAAAAACTATCCCCTTCTCCTGGTGATTTCAGCTGACAAGTCGAGCATTACCATAGCAACTGAAATTTCAATTCAAATTTACAGAAAATCTGTAGTTTAAATTTCTATTAAACTTTCAGAGTGAGTATACAAGTTTACATACTATAACTGTAGGTAATATTATAAAAATCGTTGGAGCGGATTTTTTCCTCCCGTAAGGGGCCATATAAAACAATTGACAGACGTTTCAAAGCGATTTTAGAAGGCAACTCCGTTGCCTAAAAACGTAAGTTGCAGTAGCTACAGGTTAGCTGTAATAGCTTATATGTTGGCTACCCAGGCCATCTCTCGGAGCTTAAACATTAGCTGTGGTAGCTGCGCATTAGCTGTGAGAGCTAACGCGTCATCCACATCACTTAATGCAGTGTATATGACTTGTCGAGCAACGGTC
Organism: Frankliniella fusca; assembly: GCA_029379305.1. Classification (NCBI taxonomy): domain Eukaryota; kingdom Metazoa; phylum Arthropoda; class Insecta; order Thysanoptera; family Thripidae; genus Frankliniella; species Frankliniella fusca. Next base: position 123,859 of record JAHWGI010001217.1, read on the forward strand.
CCTCATAACCATAAAATTCAGGTTTACATGCCAGGAACGGCCAGTATCCCTTCTTTAGTTCATTCAACCCGAACGCTTTTGGCATGGCACTAAGCGGCATGGGTAAAAACATTAAGGAATCAATAAATTTCCAGGTCTTAACCTGCATACAAATGATCTTGGCCCCTTGCAGGGTTAACTCAACCTTTAGCTTTCTGGCGATAATTTCTTGAAGTGCGAACACAGCATCAAAGGCTTTTGAATTATGTGCTACCAGAAGTAGGTTTGTTTTAGCAGGGAATGACTGCAAATAGTCGACAAACTGACTCATAACACAAATTGAGGGATCATCTAGATTGTGGAATATGTGTTGCCGTGTTCTGCATGATGTACAGAAGTAATCGTTCTGCACGACATCTGTGCATTCGTCACAAACAGTCTGACACACCAGAAGTATCGGTTTATGTTCAAATGTGTTTTCCTGTCCCTCCACAGGGTCACACTGACTGGTCTCAATATCATATATCACAGTGTGATATTTCCTATCCACCTTTTTTTCCCTTTCAGACCATGGTTGCATGAAGCAAAGGTGGTTCTCCAGAACTTGGTTTTTACAAAATCTGCAGTAGACGAAATTACACACATGTTTGCCACCACGCATGAGCGAATAACTTTTCTTACACTCAGTGCAAAATTTAAATGTATTGCATTTCGTGAGAGTGTGGTAGTTTAAGTGTTCTGTGATATTCAAAGCACTCGTCACCCGCGAAATTATGCCCACAGAGTGTGCACCTCCTCAGTTCATCATTGTGTTCACCTGGACCAAGACAGCGCCAACATGATCCTTCACATCTGTGCCCGCCCGGGTTGTTGTAGAAAACTACACATTTCCGGCAAAGAAACCGCATGTCAAATGCCGCCTCAGGGTAAAGAATAGCAAAAAAATGTCCACCATGTAACAAAAGGTAAATATTTTTACGGGCTGCACCTTGAGGTCCTTTGAAAACGCACTCATTTCCTTCCTTGTCTGTAAACACACACAATCTAAAATCAGGAAGTACGTCTTGCAGAAGACGTACTTCGTCCAGACCACACGGATTTGTTTTATCAATGTGGGCTAAATCACATAGGCTTTCAGCCTCTTTCGTCTGAATCACAGAATCACGAGCTTTTATCCTGCAGAACGCGTATCTACTCATGCGATCTCTGGCCGAAGCTACTGCTACACAGCGCGTAAGACACATGTTGTCATTATTGTTTGGAGAGAATATGCATTTCTGAGCAATTTTCCTCTCAATCCACTGCTCCATGGATTCATTCGCCACTCTGTTAATGCGACGCCCTCCAGGTCGTGGCACAGGAATGTGAATGTACGACAACTTTAGTTGGCCATCTGACATGAAGGACTGATTCGAGTTCAGGACACGGCTCAGCTTGTCCAGAATAACTCTCCCATTTAACTGGTCTGCGCGACGCATGCTGAACCATATGGGGTTTTCAGCACTCACCGAGTTCTCGATTTCGAGAATGACCCGGTCGTCGTCCATTGCATGGACAGCGTCGCGTTGCCTCTGAATGGCAGAGTCAAACATACCCACCATGAGGTCCTCAGAGGGGAGTGCATCTCCGAGTCCTCGAATAAGCATTACCTCCTCCCTGAAGGTGGCCCTAAAACGCTTAAGATGGCGCTCGCGAGTCTGGAGCACCTCTAGGGTCGGCTGCGCCTCCTCCGGCTTCTCATCCTCTTCCCGGGGCCGTTTAGACGGGCCGGGTTGAGGCGAGCGTGCACGGGAGGGGCCAGCTGGGGGAGTAGTAATATAGACGCGTGGTCGCTGTATACCTGGTCGCTCTTCTGTGAGGAAGGCAAGCCGTCATCCGTGTATGCCTGGTCGCTACTCCGGGCGTGTACACGTGGTCGCTCCTGAGGCAGGGTGGGGGGGGCATCATAACAAAAAGTGCCGTCACCGAGAACCGAACCCCGGCCCAGAGGATTACTAGCGCAGCGCGCTATCCCCCAGACCACCGGCCTGTTCGTTGGTGGGGGAGCTATGTAGTGCGTAGTGATGCAGCCGATCGCCTCGTCGCGCAGCGCGCTGGCGGGAGGGCTCGGTGTGCGCATGTGCAATGGCGGCTGGAGGGGGCGGGCGCGAGTTTTTAAACATGCGGCGGGAGGAGCCGTGCACGCCACGTGGTGATGTAGGCCAGGCGCGGCAGCGGCTGGGCTCGTCACGGAGCGGTCTGCCGGTTCCGAGCGCGCTGGAAGGTGTGATTCGTATTGGTGCAGTCGGAGGGGATGGCTGGGCTCGACACGGGGAGGTTACGTTGGAGGTGGCTCTTGCCGTGGCCTTCGCATTGGCCTTCGCGAGGTTTACCTCGCCCGTTTCATTCGTTCGCGATGACTGACGAGGTCGGCGTGACTGGACTGGTGCTCCCGATGCCCGAGTACGCGACGCTTGGTTCGACGACCATCCTGTACCGTATGGGAGAAGGCGAAAAATATGAATGTGGTCTTTACAAGGATGGTTACAATCCTTTGCGTACAAACGAGCATATGTATAAACTGGGTGTGACTGAGAGATACGGAAAGTGTTACCCCCAGTATAAAATGAAGGCTACTCGACTGCGATCATTTGAAGGTTGGCCAAACGAGCAAGTGATAAGTGCAGAGACATTGGCTGATTGCGGATTTTTCTGGTCGCAAGCAGAGGACAAAGTGATATGTTTTTGGTGTGGTGGCGGCCTAAAAGACTGGGACGCTGGTGACGATCCCTGGGTGGACCATGCAAAGTGGTTCGGCCGTTGCAGTTATGTGCTGGAAAGGAAGGGGATCGACTTTGTGCAGAGCGTTCATGATCAGGTATGTGTTGTTGTTTGTGTTTTAAAAATACTGAGTGAATCAGCACTGTTGTTTTTTAATACGTGCTGTTTTCTTTTAGCTGTTTACGGGAGATGTTGTCATTCATTCGACGAGCAAGACAGAAGAGACGAACATGAATACGTCGTGTAAAATATGTCTGGAGGAAACTGTCAACACTTTGTTTTTGCCTTGTAGACATCTTGCATCTTGTGATGTGTGTGCGTCTTCAGTGATACAGTGTGTGATATGTAGGAAATCGATTGAGGCGACTGTGAGAGTGTATATTGCATAAAGGTTTTAATAAAAAAACAAAAACAACAGAAGTGGATGATATCGTTGTGTTATTTTATTTCTTACACCTTTTACTACATGATTGAGAGTGTTTCATTTGTACATCGTCACATAGTTTAACATTTCGAGAGTATCGTTGAAACATTTTTTCCACAAGAATATCATTTTTTTCACAATTTTTTGAAAAGCAATTTACAAAATCTTGAAGAGAGAGTCCATGCGATTTAAACAGGATATACATGACGCAGTAGTGTCCGCACACGGACGAATTCAGAGCTTGCAAGTCAATATGATTATATGTCCAGGTTTTACAGATACGGGTGAGGAATCGCCTGTGTGAAGCAACAAAAGGTTTGACGCCGTAACTGTCAAAGTATTCGCCGTGTCCGCATGCATCTACGGAAATGGCGAGCCAGTGGGTTCCAGGTTTCGATATGGGATCAGAGTTCACGATGAAAAACGCAGGCTTGGAAGCGATGGCGTTAGGAAGAGTGTCAGCGGCAAACACGCCGCAAAAATATCGCGACGCGTGCGCGTCTTGACGCAGAAAGTTTTCGAGTTGATCGCCGTCCATGTTGTTCACACGTTGTAATCCACGACGACGTGTCGATCCTTGGAGATTTCGACGAGATTGTCAAATTCTGAATAGACGACACAGTTCACTGCGATAGGCAGTTCAGCACGAAATCGCACATCGAGTCTGACGACGCCTTGTTTTTGCAGGTTCCAGTGGGCTTCGTGCGAGCTCAGGTCGGGCGTGAGGTCAAAGGCGTACAAGGTGTACCCGTTTCCGTATTCGTCGTAGCTTATATTGTTTCCTTCATCCTTCCAGTGAATTCCTGTACCACAGAACAGCGTGTTGTACGCTTGCATGTATGTCCCCTTGGAGAAATCGGGAGTGAGAGGCACAGCAGGAATTTGTTCCGTGTCCACGTAAAGCACCATATAGTTCAGATCAAAGTTTTGGTAATTAAAAGGGTTATGGTGATAGGATCCGTTGAATGCAATGTTCGACACAAATCCGACGACAATGCGTTTGGGGATTTGTCCGATATGCAGATTAGCGATGGTTTTATCACGCAGTCCCGCGGGGATGGTGATGGTTTTGACGTTGGTCCTGGTGAGCGGGTATCTTGCGGGTGCGTGCTCAAGTGCTTGAGCGTGGGCCAGGTTGAGGCTGGGTGACAATTCAACTTTCCGGAAGAAAAGCGTAGCGTCGTGAATGATGATTTTCTCGTTTTTATTCGTTGACATGAGAGCAAAGGCGTCTGCGCTGCGCGTGAGCTTGATGGTTAAGTCCGTGTTGGGCAGGAGGAATTTTGCTTGATTCGTGAGGAAATCACAGTGCAGTGGGTCCCATCAGTTCGAACATACGACTGTTTTTCACTAGTTTTCGCCTGGCTGCGAGTCCTTCGTTTTTGTCACCAGCAAAATCGTCCATGTGTCCTGCAGTGTCCTTGAACCATCCTCTCATGGTCATGTGAGATTCCTTGGCGCTTCTGTCATATCCGAGGAGGGCTTCGATGTGTGCCCGGTACGGATAAGTGAGAGATGATTGACTGACGACGGTGTTTCCGATCGTGACATCCACTTGAGAGAAGATGGAATGCAGTCCCGTAGTTTACGAGTGACACATCGCTTTCTTTGTCCTTAAGTTTCGAACCGTCGGCTTTGACAACTTCTGCCACGATGTGCAGCATGTTGTGCGCGGCATCAATGAGCGCGTTTGTACCAGGAACGTGAAATGTCATAGTGTTGGACTGGGTGTATCCGGCAGTGGGTTTACATGCCTGCTGCCTGGTGCGTTCGATATTTCCGACGGTAGAGGGCAGAGTCCACAGGTCCACTTCGCTCCTCATGGCTTCGGTTGAGGATGGGTGAAGTAACGCCATTTTTTTTTAGCGGCTAAAGATGTCGTGGATGAATCGTTGCGCAGTCGCTCGTGACTTGATGGCGTTATTAGAGCTTCTGGTGTTGGCCCGGCGAGTGACACGGCCCGACTGTGTCGCCCTCCTTTTCGAGGCTCGTTTTATACCATTTCCAGACATATTGCCATTATTCATCATTCTGTCGATGAGATGGTGTCCTGCTGTGGCGGCGTGGCGCTTCACACTTTCCACGGGGTCGTTTCCTTGTCCGATGTCCGAAAAAATACCGGGTACAGCTTTGAGGGCTTCTCTCCCTACTGTTTTGATGACAGAGCCGACGGGGCCGCCAAGGAAAGGTAGCACCGTTCTGAATAGACCGCCTAGAAATTGTCCGACACCGTGTCCGCGCTGGTTAGGTATGCCGCTGAAATATCCCATGCCTTGCCCCGTCTGGGCTTGACGTATAAAATATTCACTGTAGTGAGACATCTTTAGATCTTGCGTTTGAAATGACACACCAGGGTCAACGTTCCTGAATGGAATGGTGTCAGTTCTCCAGTGTCCGATCTTATATGGACTTCCAGTTCGTCAAACGACTTGGTGGCGAGATCGTGATAAATAGGATGTTCACAGAGGTGAGAAGTCATGGAACCAAATCGGGCTTCCGAGTTCATGGGGATTGTGCGCAGTAGCGGTGCTCTTGTGTCTCCGACAATCTGGTCCTTGAGAATATTCATGTAGATAAACATTTGCTCTGGTTTTCCGAGGGTCAAGTCGACGGGGCGTATGCCCTCAATGACGTCACTCGTCGAGAACGGTCCTGGGAAAGGCAGGCCGAGTTGTGCGGCGAGACGCGGTGCAAAGTATACGACAGAGCTGCGGAGTCCTTTGAGAGCTGCGATGTGGAAACATTTTTCTTTGGTCAGTCCCACAAGGAAGTTGATGCACACCGTGGTATTGTTATCGCCAATTTTTCCGCAGCTTTGAGATGGTGTATTGCCGTCCAGGGTATAGTAGGTATTCAATGGCTTGAGCACGTCGGCGATGTGTTCGGTGAGTGACTGGGCCGTCGTGTAGAGTCCCGGACGCAGAGAGAATTTGAATTTCAAAGAGGAAGTCGTTGAATTTCTGTAGTCGTAAGGTTGTGCGTCAACGACAAATCCTGGTCCTTCTTCACGTTTTGGCGGTTTGGGGATATACGTTCCCTCTGGTACTTCATAGATTTCAATCCAATTTTCACGCTTCTGCACATTGATGAGCGTGTTGGGGTAATGCGCTTCGAGTAGTGCGACTTGCCATTCCCCATGCAGTTCGCATCGTTGAGGTAGATGCACTTTAAACTTGGATGTTTTGTTTTCAGGATAAAGTACTCCCGACGCGTTGGAGGGTAACACCATGTGAAAACTGTTCTCGGCCATGTTGCTCGTTCGCGTGTCGCGCACAGACTGGTGGCTCGAGTAGATGGACGGTGCGTATTATAGGATATCCTTTTCAAAAATCCAGGAGCGAGAGGAGACAGGGTAGCCTTGCCAATGCACGAGTAGTTGTTTTTTCGGGCCCTTTCCTTTGGTGTCTACGACGTGATCAATTTGAAAGGCTGTGGGTTTCTTTACTTTGTTGAGTTCCCAGGAATAAAAATGTCCTTCTATTTCCTCGTTATGATCGATGTCGGCGATCTTGTACACAGGCTGTTGATGTGGAATGATTTTCACAATCTTGAAAATTTCTTCAGTCCAATTAAAATGTGTTCCTTTTTCAAACATTTGTTTTTCTCTTGAAATTCTGACGTGATCTCCGACTTTGAGTCTAGGCTTGACGGGTTCGCGTCGCAGATCCCCGTAGAGTGTGTTGTACACTTGCATGATGTTATTTTCATCACTCGCTTCGGCAGGCGTCATTTTAATGCTTCTGTGTGTTTTATGGTTGTAAGCATGGGTGATGTCGGCAAGGACCCCGTCAGTATAATTATACTGTCCTGTGCGCGTGAAATATCTTTGCATCCACATTCTCAGCGTGCGAATAAATCTCTCTGCTACAGAGCACTTCGTTTGGGGGTTTTGGGTGTGAAAATATTCAATGCCATGTTCTTTTAAGAATTTTTTGACAGTCGTATTGTTTATTTCGCGTCCTTTGTCTGAGAGGAGTACAGCACATCTCCGAGTTGTCATATCAAACAGGGTTTGTAAAGCGTAAACGATCGTAGCTGCTTTCTTGTCTGGTATGGGTACCGTCCACGCGTATTTGCTAAAGACGTCGATCACAACAAAGATGAATCGTTGGGATTGATTGTGGTCGGCAATGGAAGAACAGTCCATTAAATCACATTGCCAGCATGCGTCGATAGTGTCTGCATACGTTTTATTGCGAGGAAAATTTTTCCTCACATTTTTGTGCAGAGTATAAGCCCTCTGATCATCGAGGTAGTCATTCACGGTGTCTTGAGACAGATTGGAGGCTTTCTTCAACCTGGCTGGTGTGCTGAATCCTGCTGGATGTCGGGTGTCGTAATAGATCCGATCAAGGTTTCCATTTTGCCCATCCTCTTGAGAGAGACGTCTTCTGACAGGCGGATGTGAAGTCGTCTGGGCGGGCGGGCGTGCGTGCGGGCGGGCGGGCGTGCGTGCGTGCGGGCGGGCGGGCGTACGGTCCGGGCGGGCGTGCGTGCGTGCGGGCGGGCGGGCGGGCGGGCGTGCGTGTCCCGGCGCGTCCCCGGCGTCTCCCCGGCGCGTGTCCCGGCGCGTGTCCCGGCGCGTGTCCCGGCGCGTCCCCGGTGCGTCCCCGGTGCGTCTCGGCGGCGCGGTACGGCGCGATGAGCGGCGTAACATCCCGGAATGGAATACCGGAACCGCTTTGTTCTTGCATGAATTCGCGATATTGTGCGTTCTGAACGAGTTCTCGTGAGCAATGGAGAGATTTTAGCGTTTTGACGAATGGCATCCAGCCCACGGCCTGTGCTTTTTTACGTGCTCGCACGGCGTCGGAAATCAAATCCACAATGTTGGCTTGAGGAATGATTGTTCCAGAGATGCTGACTTGACCGCGGGTGTCCCACGAAAGCAGAGGACGGACCCGTGGTGTCGCCAAGAAGTCCACGAGTGCACTGGCTAGTCTTTGAGCTTTAGCGGGGACAATACTGTTGATCTGTGATCGCAACGCTGTCGTGTCGATTTCTGAAACATCTTCTGTTTTCTGTTGGTCACTAGGCACGTGCAATTCGAGAGGTTTCTGATTTTCTCTTACGAAATGCAAGTAACGTTGTAAGGCTTGGTTGTACATTTTCCATTTCGAGTCGTCTCCTTCATTTTTCATCGCCAAAATGTCTGCGATGCTCGTGTCTAGCTCAGATGCGACGGCCCCTGGCGTGCGACCTGTCTGCGCGCCTTGCAGCCGCGAGACGGTCTCGTGAGGCACGAGCACCAATTTCTTACAGTGTTCCATCTGCATATTACGACTTGCTGAACAGCAGGTTTCCAATAGCTGGACCGAGCACACTCAAAAGGAGCGGTATGAAAAAACCACCTCCTCGTTGCACTATTCTCTTTTTTTCCTTCCACGACTCTCCTTTACGAGCGAGTTGACGCAACTGACCCTTGTATTTTTCGAGCTTCCTTTTATTTGCAGGCGAGACGGGGATACGCCCCGACAGAAAATTCAAGGCGATTTCACAGAGTGCATAAATGAGATCCTTGTCTGCAGATTGAAGCAGGGCTTTGCGAGTTTTCGTGTCGACGACAGCCAGAGCACGTAGTACTGCGTGATGTGATTTTTTCTTCTGCGTCGCCGGCGGCATGATGCACTTCCAGCCGAGTCAGAGCTCGGCGCACTTCTGATTAGGAACGATGAACAAGTTCACTTTTATACTTGTTTTTCGGGATATAAACAACGGTGTTTTCATCGGGGAAAATGTTTGTCCTGAGCCTCAGGTGTTCTTGTTGGCGAACGTGAAAATCAAACAGGAGATACGAGTGACCATCACGCGTAGCGTCTGTGTAAGCTTCCATCAGAGCTTTAAAATTGGGGGGATCGATTTGAAGTACAAAAGACCGTACTTGTGCCAAATCACGGGCAGTTTTCATTAAAATGCAATAGTGTGCTTGAAGACTGATTTCTCGCATATTTTTGGGGAAGATGCATTGTGAAAGAAGCCAGAAGCTTAAATTTCGGTGATGGGAACCCTTTATAGCAAATTTTAAAAATTCAGGATTTTTCAATTCAGACATGAAATCGTCACAAATAAGTAGTTTAGGCCCTGCGTTAGGCGGGAACTGATCCATCGTGGGGATGCCTTCAACAAATCGAACTTGGGGGTCGCTATGTGACAACTCCTCATAACATTTTTGCCACTCTGCATAATGCCATACTACTTCCACAAAATCGGTGTCAAACATGAGGGCCCTATTTTTAACAAGCTTGATCATTAAAGTTGTTTTCCCCGCGCCAGAACCGCCCACAAGCAAAGCATTGGAAGGGTGAGCGAAACGTATATCCATCGTGTTCGATTGTCTGCACGACACTGTGTTCTTCAAGATGAGGGTTAATCTTTTTATGCTTTTCGCAATTCTTTTTTTCATGTGTGTTCTGCAGAGTTCGCCTACAGAGTGCAGCACCTCACGGGGGTCGTGTATGAAGAGAGAAACAAGCTAGTTTTTTTATTTCTTTTATTTACATTCAGGAGACCGTGAGCACTGCCCCACAGATCACACGCGGGGTCGAGTATGACAAACAAGAAAACAAGGTATGACAATTTCTCATAGTTTTGTTGACGTTACAGAGAGCCGCCCGGGTTGCCTATTCGTCTTGTAATGTCTCTAAGAAATCCATAAGTTCGTAATCGATATCGTCCAACAATTCCGCTGTGAAACCGTAAGGGACAGTTTTATTTTGCACACGGCGTCTTTTGTTGAGACATGTCCGCCACACTTTCTGTGACGGTTTGGTAATAATTTTCCACTTTAACCTAGTAATCTGTTTTGGAATGCTGACGATCGTGCGCTCGTGATGGCCTTTGACCATGGAACATAACCTATCAAATGTCACCAAATTCGAACACGAGCCGTCAATAGAAATTCCACGAACTTTGATGCAAGTTTTTAATTTACTCATGTCTGAGTTCACAGCCACTTTAAAAGCATAATTCTTACAACCTCCGGAGACAAAACTGACAATCATAGACCTCTCTCCAAATCGTTCGGTAATTTCATCCGAAAGAGATCCTAAACTCTGGCCAACAACGGGTTCTGGGTAGCCTGGCTTGGAAATGAAGCAGATGGAATCTGAAGTACAACACAACAAGGTTAGTTTTCCTTTCATAATAATAATAATAAAAATAAATCATGAAATGTCCATCAGTGATTTGAATTCTTTTTTTAATAGGACTCACCAGTATCATGATACAGTGCTCGTTCATCAACGATGGATAAATATTCATAAAGCATGAGTCGTCCATGACATGTAGTGAATGCAGCATGAACTAATGAAGTTGTCCTCAAGCTGTCTTCCATATCTGCATGTGGTGTATACACTACTTGAATGAGATCATCATCCAGAGGCATAAGAGAAGAAATTTCGATGGTCGAATCTTCTGTGAGTCTTGTCAGTTCTGCATAATTTCTCACAAACTCCGTCTTACTTCTCAATGTTTTTTCTCCCAGTTTACCCCCTGAAAAAAGAAAACAAACAGTGTAAATTCATTCCAATTTCATAATAATAATAATAAAAATATGATTCATAACTCAAAGTAATTATACTTACAAAAAGAATTCAGGATCAGTTTGGCAAGAAATCTTTTGCCTGGATTCCTCTCAAACTTATCTTTGTTGAGTCTGATTCCATCTTTTTCCAAATGGTATCGAATGTATTCGTCTTTGTCGTTTTCTGTCACAACATGACTTGGCCAACCACTTGCCTCTATTTTCATGGCCATATTTTCTCTCACATAAGAAGTAAACATTCCATCTTTTCCTGTGACAGGATCATACTGATTCCCTGAATCATATTGATAAACTTCATGAATTTTTCTAACTGTATATTTCTTTTCGATTGCTAGATGAAACTCTGGTGCACACCAAGTCCCCAGAAGTTCTCTCTCATGGTCTGCATGGTGGCAATCACTCTGATTCATGGTTTCTGCACAAGTTCTACAGAGTGGAAACATCAGTTTGTTGCAACATCTATAAGGCAGAACGGGAAGGAAGAGATCTTGTGGGGGCAAGACCGTGGCTAAAATAACACCATTCAAGTTTTCAACAGCAGGCATATCTCTATCTCCATCAAGATAAATTTTCGGATGGCCTTCAGGATACCATTTGTGATATTGTACAGAGGGGTATTCACTTATCACATCATAGAGTTTGATTGATTCTCCTTTGCTCAAATCCGCTTCATATGCACTGTAAAGGGCACTAGTTCTACCACCATAAATAGCATCACGAAGCTTCAAAGGTTCAATTCTTTTAAAAGCGTGATTTTTAAAAAACTGAATGACTTGTTCTTTATTTTTCAAGTCATGCTGAAATTCACAACCCCATTTTTCAATCACAACATAACCATGATCTCTCAACTTTTTTGTAATGAACCTTGTTTTTTCATAAGGATCTTCTTGCGACCTCCCCCTGATTTTACTTCTGGATGTTTCATCGGGGATACAACGTTTGCAGAGATGGAAATAACAGCCGTGATACTGATACACTCTCTTCTCAACACTGCCATCAGGTAAATCTAGTTCAATATACCCGTCTACTTTATATTTGAGCACAATTTGTTCACGACCATTTTCAGCTGTCAATATTTTTTTCCCAATCAGATGGGATTCATAATCTAACCATTTTAATGCTTCAAAACTTGCTTTATCTCTGCCCCTATAGCCTCCTCGAGGGACAATGCCAATACGGCTGTTACCCAAGTGATTTTTTCTGAAGTTACACATGCAAGCAGAGGAAAGAGTCAGACATTCTCTCAAAGGATCAAACTGTGCAGTTTCCATAAATAATCTTCTGAAATTTTCCATGGCTTCACGGAGTATTTGCACATCTGATATACAGTAAGATATAATTTCCTCTTTAAACTTAAAGACAAAATTGTTGTTGACATGTTCATCATACCATGAATTAAATTCACTCAGCTCTTTCTCACAAAAATTGTTTGTACAATACAATTCCTTATCTAAAATTTTACCTTCATAGTTATAAAACTCTTTTCTATTGGCTAAATGAGGGAAATAACCTTTCTTCAGTTCAGTAAGGCCAAATGCCTTTGGAAGAGAACTCAGTCTTTGAGGTAGAAACATAATGGAATCTTTAAAATGGAGTCCTTCAGTCTTTAGACTTAACACTTTTGCACCATTCAGAACAACAGTAGGAGGTATCTGACGCCTCTTTAATTCTTGAAACACAAAAAAATTATCAAAATTTTTGGCGTTATGAGCGAAAATTGTCACCTCTGTTTTTTGTTCGCTGCACAACGCCTGAAGAAAATCGAGAAAATCAGAGACAACGTTGGCGTTGTCTTCAAAACCTTCAAACACATGTTGTCTTACTCCACAAGAGTGACAATTATTTTTGATGTTTGCATCATGTTCACAATCTTGACACACATGTTGACAAATCAACAGATTTGGTTTGTGTTCAAACCACTCTGCTTTACATTCATACTGCTGACTTTGATCAGTTTCAATGTCAAAATATAATCTAATCATACGAGTGTTCTTAGGGAGTGGTTTAGGTTCCCACGGCATCATGTAACATTTGTGATTCGCTGGAACATATTCTGTACAGTATTTACAAATTTTAAAACCACATCTATGCTGTTTCACTTTTCTATTTAATACATAGGCTTGCTCACAGATCCCACAAAACTTTTTGATTTGACAGACACTCTTGTTTTGACCATTGACTGTCTTGTGATTTTCCAAACAGACTGGCCCCGCAAACCATCGACCGCAGTCAAAACATTTTATGAGAGGATTGTCTCTCTTTTCATGATATTCATCACCCTCACAACGATCACAAGTCAAAAGGCATTTGTGAATCTTATCAGTACCATAAGATTTCAGACAGTTGTCACAAAAAGTATTAAAACCTGTGGCTGCGGTGATGGAAGTCACTGCATAGTAATGATCATTATGCAAAAAGATGTACATTGTTTTTTCCTTTTTCTTATTGTTAGCATCTCTTTTATCTCCATTGAAATAGATTTCTTTACATTTTTTGTCTAAGAATACGACTATTCTATGATTGGGTCGGACAGCAGCAAATTTACAAATTTCATCATATCCACATTTGTCTGTGGGGGAAACTCCTGCTATTTCACACAAACTTAAGGATGCCTTTCGAAGCTGTTTATTCTGAGGTCGCCTTAATCTACTAGCTAAATGTTTATTTGCATTTTGAAAAAGATCCAAGTAAGCTATACATCTCGCAAGACACATATTGTCATTTTCATTTTGCGGATCAAATAGAGTTTTAGTCTGACAATGTCTCTCAATCCAGCGATCGAGACTTTCAAAAGGTAATCTCAATCGGGCACCACCTTCATTTTTTGGTACATGAATAAAAGTGAGCTGAAATGTATCTAGTACAAAATTTTCATTAGAGTTGAGAGTATTTACAAGTTTGTCCACAATAACGTTTCCAGAAAGTTGATGAACAGGACGGAGATTAAACCATAAGGGTCTATTTTCATCTGAACCTCTTAATTCTAAACAGCATTTGTCGTCTGGGTCGGCGTTTACAATTTCAACTTGACGCTGCAGCAAATCGTCAAAGAGAGATTCCAAACCCAATTGATTTTTCAGGAGCTTGTCTTGCAAATTGCTCACTTTGAAAGTCTCAGCTCGAAATGTTGTCTTGAAGCGCTGCAAGTAACGGTCCACAGAAAGTAAAAGTTCCACGGCTGGCCCGGCTGGCCCGGGCCCGGCTGGCCCGTCACTTTCTACTGCCTCTTCCTCATGCTCGTCTCCCTCCTGCTCACGCTCGCGTTTTTGCCGCGGCTGTTTCCGCGGTCTCGGGGGAGCGCTTGGTGGCGATCCCGTGCGGGGCGGTGTACACGGTGATCCCGGCGGCAACGACCCCGCGGGCGGCGGGGGCGGCGGGGGCGACCCCTCGCGGGGGCGGGGCGGCGGGGGCGGCGGGGGCGGCGGGGGCGGCGGCGGCGACCCCTCGCGGGGGCGGGGCGGCGGGGGCGGCGGCGGCGGCGGCGGCGGCGGCGGCGAGGGAACCGGTACCCTTCCTCCCCCCACCTGCGCGGCCGCGGGCCGCGGCGGGCGGCCCCCCACGGACCTTTCACCACCACCCGCGACCGGACAGCCGCTCTCCTGCGACACCGGTCGAGACGCTGCCAGGGCCTCCAGCCCCAGGGACACTCTCACTCTATTTCGAACGAGCGCGTACAAAAGATGCACTGAGCTGTCTGATTTTTGATGATAGATCAACTGGTTCAAATAAGCACGATACCCAGACTCTAACACGTCCAATAGGTACAGATCTTGAGGTACCTCTCCCCACTCACAAAGAATGTTCATTAATCTTTGAAACACTTCCGCCTTGAGCTGTTCCGGTTCATACATGTGATGGCGCCAGTTGTCTAAAATCTCACTTACATTTTCCATGTTGACGCGTTAAACTCGTTCGCCACACTGCTCCCCTAGGCCCACACTCAGCCTGCGCATAGGGCAAAGGGTGTGGGTGTAGGGGGGAGGACATCCAATCAAAATTCGACTCATGCAGGGTGGGGGGACCCTTACGCCAATCCCGATGGATTGCTGCTAGACCAAGGGTTTAAGGGCCCCCCCAGCGGCTACAGGTGGGAGAGGGGATTCACCAATCACCGGGGGCGAGGGGGCACGGGGGCGGTGGGGGGCGTCGGTCGCGCCAAGCGAGCGCCCGGCCGAAAGGCTTCATGTATGGGTGAGGGGGGAAAAGGGGGCGGCGGGGGCGCGGGTCGCGACAAGCGAGGGCCCGGTCAATGGGGTGGGGGGAGTAAAGGATTCATCTGGACCACACTCCAGTAGATCCCAGCAGACACAAAAATCACTCGTAATCGCGACTTTGCCAGACACACTCGTGCCTTGCTCCGCTGCCCTGCTCGCGCTCGCGCTTCTCCGCCCCCGTGCCACTATGTCTGGACAGTCACCGAAGAGATTCAAGAAGGCCGCCGCGCGCCGTCGCCTGCAAACTGGCGGGCGTAAAGCCGCTCCGGAGCCCTACCTTCAACACCGTGAGGGTGTTCAGACCCTCTCCCAGGAGCTGGGGGTGAGGACCCTGGACGAGATGCCCGCCGTGCCGTCCCCCGCGCCCTCCTTCCATCACCCTGAGGATGTTGAGAGCATTCTACGGGATTTGGGCGTGGGCCAGGACCCCGCCGAGCTGCCGGTGCTGCAGGCCTCGCAGCTCAGTGACCTGCTGGACATGGCCTCGGCACCAGAGCCGGAGGTCATCACCATACCGGACACGCCGCCGTCCACCAGCTCCTCAGGGGTCTCCACGATGGTGGGGTCCAGGACCCCGCCCCCACCTCAGCCCGCGCCCCCCGTCGTCACCCTGGATGATGATGATGACGAATTCTTGGCGCAAGTATTAGACCCGCCCCAGGACGACTTCGAGGCGCCGGTCATGACAGTGGCCATGGAGCAGATTGAGCTGAACTCGACAAAGTGTGTGCAGTTTAGTATAGACCTGTTGACCGGCCTCGTGGTGATTTTGATAAAGGGTTTGACGAGCTACGGCAGTGTGACATCTCTGAGACTTTCACCTGACGAACTGACACTACTCATCACGGACAATTATCGACAGGCAGTGGAAACATATGTGAGGAGGCGACAAATTTTTAAGCGTGTCCATGTCGGGGGTATTCTAATCACAATTTTAAAAGGACTAGGCGGATCGGAACCCAACATACAATTGAAGAGGGGGGCGAAGTCAAACGTCGTCATGTCCTTCGCGACATGGCGAAAATTTTGTGATTTTGGCTTCGCCATGAATCACCTAGTTCAGAAAAAGCGGGATGCTGCAAACTTTGTCATGAAATACCTGGACACGACTGTACAGCACGCTGCGACAATGTTGTTAGATGATAATCTTACTTTAGATTTCTTTAAGAAAGCGCCTGATTCACTGTTTGTGGACGCTTTGCTAAAGGCACCCGAGGAAATTGTAGAGTTTTGTAGTCAGTTGGACTATTACCTGTCAAAAACAATGGTAGACTTTACAGCTGTAAAGAATAGCTTCATCATGTATCACACATCATTCTTAAAAATAAAAATTATTGAAGAGTTGCAGAAAATGAAGGCGGAGAAGTGAATCGCTGTTTTTGTATATATGACTTCGTAATAATATGTTCAGTTATATTATTTTGATTTTGCTCTTTTTTGAATAAACATAACATTGTAAGTTAACCCCGTTTTTTGTCGTCATTTATCCTTTGATGACTTCCCTTGAAAAAAGAAGTATTGATTGATCTGAACATATCTGATAAAAGATGGATATTGATTTACCAAAAAAAAATGAAAACATAACCAAGCTTTTTAAAAATGCTGATAAGATTCAATTTATTTAAAGAAGGAGAAAAAAAACGAATTTAAAAAAATAATATTTACACTTGCAGTTTCAAAAAAATAATAACAAAATTAAACAAAGCTTGATTCAATATTTACAACTTATATAAAATATTTACACATGAAATTAAAATAAGTCTAGCCCCATATGAAATATTATACACACACACTCACTCACTCACTCACACACACACTCACTCATACTCTCTCGGGGGAAAAATCAGTCACGTTGGAATCTGGAATCAAAGAAAAAACACAGATCGATAAAATTTTGTCTTTATCAAAGTAAAAGAAACCGAATCACGAAAAAGATATTTACATCGAGCAAGATTTCTGACACGGTCTATTCACGCCTTGGCTAGTGTCGTCGCGTCGTCGTCTGCTGCTCTGCTCCCTCCAGCACCATCCTGCACACAGACAGCATTATTATCAGACATCAAAATGGCCGACATCACTATATACACGCCAAACAGTCCTGACTGCGCATATCATACCTTGACGTGACGCCGCTGTGTCACACGACAAGAACCCCTTCTGTGCGGCGTGACTTCTCCCCCGAGAGCCCTGCACAAGCACAAAATATTTTACAAACATATGGACATTTTAAAAATTAAAAAAAAATCGTCAACACACTTACGTTTTTACGGTTGGCAGCATCATCATGGCGGCACCACGGGCTGCGGGGGGATTCTGGGCTGGCGGCCCCACCCCACCCCCGCTTACCCACACCCACCCTCCCCCTCCTATTTCATCCCCCGCCCTCCCCCTCCCACCCTCCCCCCCCCGCCCTCCCCCTCCTCACCTAGGGGGGCCGCCCGAAATAAAGTTAAGCAACGGTTTTAATTCATCCAGAGCCAATAAATCATGTATTAGGGCCGTCTGAAGAACGTGGGGTTCCAGCCCCCCACTTTCCTCAAGCTCTTTTGCTAAATCAGAAGGTATGACGACCCTAAGACACGCGTCAAGGAGTCGGCACGGTGTCCAGGACGTTTTCCTCAGTGAAATCTCGCTGAATCCGTCGCTGGATGACAGATCCAGGGAAACGTACCCGTAAACAGGCCTGAACCCCTTGACGTCCACGGGCACTTCTGAATTAAAGCCGTTGTGAACTTTAATACAGGATATGTCAGGGCCAGGAAACTACGAGAGCATTCAAGATGCTCTCCAGTTCCTGGCCACACACATCCTTGCTCGTCATGATGCGCAGCTCACGGACAGGCACCGTGAACCAGCGACACCATGCGTGCAACCCTTTCAGGCAACCCTCCCACACCGTCAATACCCCGTCCTCATACGTGACGGACCGCCACATTAACTCCTCCCTCACGTATGAGGACACGCCGCCCAGCCCTACGTCCCCTAACAGCATAAAAAGCACTAGCAGCACCGTGGTGCTCGCTGCCTCCAACAACGGCATTACAATCTGTCTTGTTCCGATCATGATCTGTTCACACAAAAAAACAAATCAACACAAACCACTAATAAGACACCTGTAGTCACACGACACTTTTTGCACTGAATTTTTCCACTCACTAGCGTAGTGTTGTCGAACCGAAGCGATTCAGGCGGGAGACAAGCACAGACTGGCTTCGGATTTCTCTGCAAGGACCCCGCTGAGTTTTACATACCCTCCCTCCTCTTCACCCCCTCCCCCATCCCCTCCCTTTTTTTGCTAGGTAGCCCCGCCGAAACTCACTAATACCTTCCCCTAACACCTCTCCCCTCCTACGCTGGTCATTCTCTCCGGTGGGCTGCCAGCGCTGGCTCCGAAGATACACGTCGCAAAATAGGAGGTGGACTTGCTTTCGAATAAATGATTTCGAAACATATAGCAAAAATATACAGGCACATAAAAATTGAAGCAAATGTTATCTCTCCAACACTCCACGATATTTCTACATTATTATCATTATTTTCTTCAGCTGGCACAGCGGTACTGTTTAATTCCGCCGGGAAGGCATTTGTGAAATGACACCATGTCATGATGCAAACGCACGTGACAAACATCTTGATGCCACGAATGCCAAAGAGCTACTGATCAAATTTTACTTATGTGCGCACTTTTAAAATATTTTTCCGAATTACGGAAAAGATGGTCACCTGTTTTTCTCCGACATTTCAGCGAGTCTCACATCCACACACATACACACATACACTCACGACGAAAGCCAAGCTATTCTTAATTTTTTCGTCCAAACCCTCGTCTGCCAGATGCTTCCAGCTCGATAATTATATTGTATTCTTTCCTCCGGCCCATACCCACATAAGCTTTCTGCCATTGTAGGGCGCGGGGCAGGATTAAATATTTCCGAGGACACAATGCTTCACTAACTATCTACCTGCGTTATCTGAAAAGGGACGCATCTTGCTCGGACTGCAGGTGCAGACGCACGGTGACGGGGGGTGAGGGGGCGGGGGGGGCAAATCCCTGACCTATTGTCTGTCACGACTCACATGCCCCGCCAACAGCAGGTGCAGACGCACGGTGACGGGGGTGAGGGGGCGGGGGGCAAATCCCTGAGCTATTGTATGTCACGACTCACACGCCCAGCCAACGCTGACCGATACATGATGCAGCAGCCGCCGGGCTGCTGCGAGAGCGCGCTCGGAACCGGCAGACCGCTCCGTGACGAGCCCAGCCGCTGCCGCGCCTGGCCTACATCACCACGTGGCGTGCACGGCTCCTCCCGACGCATGTTTAAAAACTCGCGCCCGCCCCCCTCCAGCCGCCATTGCACATGCGCACACCGAGCCCTCCCGCCAGCGCGCTGCGCGACGAGGCGATCGGCTGCATCACTACGCACTACATAGCTCCCCCACCAACGAACAGGCCGGTGGTCTGGGGGATAGCGCGCTGCGCTAGTAATCCTCTGGGCCGGGGTTCGGTTCTCGGTGACGGCACTTTTTGTTATGATGCCCCCCCACCCTGCCTCAGGAGCGACCACGTGTACACGCCCGGAGTAGCGACCAGGCATACACGGATGACGGCTTGCCTTCCTCACAGAAGAGCGACCAGGTATACAGCGACCACGCGTCTATATTACTACTTGGGGGGGTGGCGGGGCGTGGCGTCTCCGCAGGAGGTGTGGAGGAGCGCGCCGGGGGTGTGGTGGGGCGGGGTGGGGCGTTAGAGCCGGCACCGCACATGGCCAAGGCCATCCTGTAGGTTAGGACCGCCTGCGGATCAGCCCCGTCCTGGTGGCGGGAGTACGCCAAGTACCCCACCAGCAGGAACGGGATGACCCGTGGATCGGCCCTTTCCTCGACGGAGGCTTCCACCAGGTTCGCGAGGAACGTGGTGTAGGCCTCCGCCAAGAGCTCGTCGGAGTGGAAGCAAGCAGCATCCCACTCGTCCAATATCTCCGTCAGAACGGAGGGCATCTTGCCTGGCTCAACAGCACGAGGGCTGGAGCACAAAGGCTTAACCAGCTCAACAGCACGAGGGCTGGAGCTAAAATACAAAACGAGGACTGGAACTAAAGTACAGCTCAACAGCACGAGGACTGGAGCTAAGTACAGCACGAGGACTGGGAGAAGAGCGTCGAAGTACACTGGGCGGAGCGAGTGACTCGAGTGGTGACGAGGGAGAGCGGAGCGGCTGCTTAAGTACGCGGGGCGCCGCGATTGTAGTGCCGCCTATCGGCGAGTACTGCAACTACGGTTTAGCACTGCGCTTATGGAAGTGTGCAAGCGGCGCGCACCTTGCATGTCGCGACTTGCTCGAGCGCTATTGTGATTGGCTAAAATTCCGCGTCGCTGGTCTCTGATTGGATAAAAATCAGGTGAGCGCCAGCTGCGCACTTTGCATGTCGCGACATGCTTGAACGCTATTGTGATTGGCTATAATAAGCTGCTCTCTGATTGGTCATAATAAGATGCGCTGTGATTGGCCGCGGCGGGGGGCGGCGGGTGCGGCGGCGGCGGGGGGGCGGCGGGGGCGGCGGGCGCGGCGGGCGCGGCGGAGGCGGTGACGGGGCCAGGTGGGGCCGGGCGGGGCAGAGCGCCGTGAAGATAGGCAACCCACCTGACGGGGCTGTGAGGCTGGACCAGTATAGGCACGGGGCCGTAAGCGGTGACTTGTTGTGATTGGCTAAAAATAGGCTGTGCTTCGCTCTGATTGGTTAAAATTATTTTTCAAACATGTTCAAACCTGATGTTTTAATTCATAAATTAAACTATAGGAGGCGTTAGTGTCGTTATTTTACCGTATAAATGGAGCAGCTCGAGCCAGAGAGAGCATCATTCCAGCGTGTGCGACAGTCCTGTTCACTTCGCAGCCATGGAAGCCAAGCGCCCTGCTAGTGATAGAGTGGACGAGCCTGCTGCAAAGCGCCGTCTCTCTTTTCCTTTGCGGTACAACGATTTGGTGGTGGATATGGGTGAAGACAGTAGCTTGGATCTGACTCCACCACTAAACCCTCAACCCCAGATGTTTTATCCAAAGGGGTTGGCTGACGCTCCATCTCCAAGCAGTAGTCAGTCAACAGAGCCTGAGCCTCCTATACCACCCAGAGAGGTCCATGCCAAGAATTTCCCCATCATCAAAAATGGGTTGAAATTCTTTAAAATTGGTGTTGACATCAATAATTTCACACCGTTTGTGTCCTTGGTGTCTGAGACTACAAAAAAGGTCATTCACCTCACCATCAAGGAACTTGAAGACCTTGTCTGCGAAGAAACTTTCATCGCAGTTGTTTCTAATCATGCCACTAAAACATTCAAGCCAGTAATACTTGGTGATGTTGTGGTGTCTATTAAACCATATGCAACTTCCAATAATGTTTGCATTTCAAAAAATAAAATCAATATTTATTTTGCTATGTCATCTTGGAGATTCATTCAACGCATTAAACAAATGCTAAAAAATTATCTCTCCCATTGTGAGACACAGTGTTTTTACTGCACCTCTAATTTTGTGCCTCTACTGACACATGCAAAGAACTTCTGTGTTCCCCTTTCTACAAAACTGTCTAAATTGCCAGAGCATGATTTGTTCAGAACTCTCAGCAATGCATTTGATGTGCCAAGCATTTTTATTCCTGAAGATATCAAACAGGAATTGCTTGCTTACCATTTGGAGTATCTGAGAGACACTATTCTTGATATGATGCCTGACAAGGTGCTGTTTGTCTAATAAAAATAAAAAAAAATAAAAAAAAACTAATATAAATTTAAAAATCCCATAAAAAGTAATATAATTTTTTTGAAAACCCTAAACATTATCTGCGCAGGGAGGAGCAGGCTGGCCCACCGGCGCAGGGGAGTCGCTGGTTAGGCCCCAACAAAAAACAACAACTATCTTTGCTGTGTCAAAAATTCAACTTATCTCACACTCTAAAACCAAAGATTTTTGACTTAAACAAAAAAAAATTTTGCTGGAATACATTCAGTTTAACATAGTCTTGGATTTCCAAAAGGATTTATGAGTGAGAGTCCTTTAGATCTGTTTGATGTTCTCTAATACTATGCTAAAGATAGAATGTCACAAGTTCCGTCGACCCAACTTCGGAATCATGACATTTGAATAAAACTACAAGTCCTAGACTCTATATTCTTGCTCTTAAACATAAGGACTCACTTTCTCTTTCTGATTTTAATGGATATAGCCATGAGAAATAATATTTACTTTGAAAATTATGACTCTGACACTTCAGATCAAATTCAAGTTATGTTCCTCTATAAAACCCAAAATTTCTGACTTGAGTAAAATTTTTTTGCTTGAATACATTCAGTTTAACATAGTCTTGGATTTTCAAAAGGATTTAGGAGTGAGAATATCATAAAAATGTTGGCGTTCAGTCAACACCATGCTTAAAATACAATGTCAATCTTTATCGCCCAAACTTCGGAAAAAGTTAGTTTTGAATAAAAGTACATGTCCTAGACTCCATATTCTTGCTCTTAAACATAAGGACTCACTTTCTCTTTCTGATTTTAAAGGATATAGCCATGAGATATGACATTTACTTTGAAAATTATGACTCTGTAACTTCTGATCAAATTCAACTTACAAAACCCAAGATTTTTGACTAAATTCAAATATTGTTGATGGAAAAGCATCACATCATCATTCTCTTGGATATGAGATGAATAAATACAAGGAGAATTCACTGCAACCGTTACCTGTCACTCATCACCATTTACCAGACAGTCCCTCGCTCGACCAGTGCGATTCTTTCAGGTTTGATAATAAATATCTTCCAGATAAATTAATCAAGACTGTGCACTCCCTTCCTATTCACTTGCAAATTAAAAGTCAGAAAATAGTGGTAAGCATCATATCCGAAGAGAAGTAGTCATACCTGAACTTCTGTCGCACCCATCATAAAATAAAAGCGATTCGACATAGGTGCATAAATTATAGACAGATAGAAACTTGCTAAAAGTTTTATTATTTAAAAAAAATAAACTACTGTTTAAAAAAATAGATAGAATTACTGACGAACCTGAAACAATAATACACCTTCCGTTAGTTTTATTTTGCACACAAACACTACACCCACACACACTCACACTACACACACACTTACATGGGGCTTCAGCATGGCCTGCCGGCGCCTCTCAAACTTTTCCTCGTCCGTCAACCCCGTCATCCCATGGGCTGGAGACGAGTGTGAAGTTGGCCAACGGACCGTTGGCCAACCGAATTCAGCTTACTCAGAGCAGACTATATGGCTCTTAGCAGCCAAACATCAGCCAACCATCAGATGAGGGCTATCCGACGCCTCGAGATGGTTGTAAGGGGTGCTACAGAGAGCCTGCAACACAACCCCAGGCTCTTAAAGATGGCCGCCAACATTTGAACAGTGATTAAGAGCCAACTTTGGAGGCTGAGATTTAGGCTAGCGTCCTGGGGTCGATCCGAGGGTCGCAAAGGGTACTCTGGTGACCCGGCAACACAACCCTTTCACCGAAATGGCCCTACCGGTACAGCCCAAAAAAGTCTCAGGGGGCAAAGTCGGCCGAAAACGCGATTTTCACGATTAAGAGCCAACTTTAGAGGCTGAGACTTTTTTGGGCTAGGGTTCTGGAGTCGATCCGAGGGTCGCAAAGGGTGCTCTGGTGACCCGACAACACAACACTTTCACCGAAATCGCCCTACCTGTACAGCCCAAACAAGTCTCAGGGGGCAAAGTTGGCCGAAAACGCGATTTTCACGAAAAGAGCCATCTTTGGAGGCTGAGACTTTTTTGGGCTAGCGTTCTGGAGTCGGTCCGAAGTTCGCAAAGGGTACTCTGGTGACCCGACAACACAACCCTTCAACCGAAATGGCCCTACCGGTACAGTCCAAAAAAGTCTCAGGGGGCAAAGTTGGCCGAAAACGCGATATTTACGTAAAGAGCCAACTTTGGAGGCTGAGACTTTTTTGGGCTAGCGTTCTGGAGTCGATCCGAGGGTCGCAAAGAATGCTCTGGTGACCCGACAACACAACCCTTTCACCGAAATCGCCCTACCTGTACAGCCCAAAAAAGTCTCAGGGGTCAAAGTCGGCCGAAAACGCGATTTTCACGATTAAGAGCCAACTTTAGAGGCTGAGACTTTTTTGGGCAAGGGTTCTGGAGTCGATCCGAGGGTCGCAAAGGGTACTTTGGTGCCCCAACAACACAACCCTTTCACTGAAATGGCCCTACCGGTACAGCCCCAAAAAGTCTCAGGGGGCAAAGTTGGTCGAAAACGCGATTTTCACGAAAAGAGCCTAATTTGGAGGCTGAGACTTTTTGGGGCTAGGGTTCTGGAGTCGATCCGAGGGTCGCAAAGGGTACTCTGGTGACCCGACAACACAACCCTTTCACCGAAATGGCCCTACCGGTACAGCCCAAAAAAGTCTCAGGGGTCAAAGTCGGCCGAAAACGCGATTTTCACGATTAAGAGCCAACTTTGGAGGCTGAGACTTTTTTGGGGTAGGGTTCTGGAGTCGATCCGAGGGTCGCAAATGGTGCTCTGGTGACCCGACAACACAACCCTTTCACCGAAATAGCCCTACCGGTACAGCCCAAAAACGTCTCAGGGGGCAAAGTCGGCCGAAAACGCGATTTTCAGGATTAAGAGCCAACTTTAGAGGCTGAGACTTTTTTGGGCTAGGGTTCTGGAGTCGATCCGAGGGTCGCAAAGGGTGCTCTGGTGACCCGATAACACAACCCTTTCACCGAAATCGCCCTACCTGTACAGCCCAAAAAAGTCTCAGGGGGCAAAGTTGGCCGAAAACGCGATTTTCACGAAAAGAGCCAACTTTGGAGGCTGAGACTTTTTTGGGCTAGCGTCCTGGGGTCGATCCGAGGGTCGCAGAGGGTACTCTGGTGACCCGACAACACAACCCTTTCACCGAAATCGCCCCACCTGTACAGCCCAAAAAAGTCTCAGGGGGAAAAGTTGGCCGAAAACGCGATTTTCACGAAAAGAGCCAACTTTTGGAGGCTGAGACTTTTTTGGGGTAGCGTTCTGGAGCCGGTCCGAAGTTCGCAAAGGGTACTCTAGTGACCCGACAACACAACCCTTTTGCCGAAATCGCCCTACCTGTACAGCCCAAAAAAGTCTCAGGGGGCAAAGTCGGCCGATAACGCGATTTTCACGATTCAGAGCCAACTTTAGAGGCTGAGACTTTTTGGGGCTAGCGTCCTGTGACAAAAAAATGGAGGATTAATTATTTTTTTGGCAAAATTTTATGTTTTTGGCAAATTACGAATCCTTGTCTTTACGTTTCCTAGAAAGTCTCTGCAGAATTCATGGGCGTCCTTCGGGATCGGCATGGTTTTTTGTCAGATGGCAGTCTTTATGGAACTCCTCCTTCTTTTTCCGGGCTGACGGCAGCTTGCCCGGGACAACGATACGTAAGAGGAAATTAATTGCTTACGACTTTGGGAAATTCAGGGGATTACAGTTGTGTGTTGCTAACAAAGCCTTGATGTACCTCATCGGTGCAGCACCCTGAGACTTTTTTGGGCTGTACCGTTAGGGCCATTTCGGTGAAAGGGTTGTGTTGTCGGGTCACCAGAGTACCCTTTGCGACCCTCGGATCGACTCCAGAATCCTAGCCCAAAAAAGTCTCAGCCTCCAAAGTAGGCTCTTTTCGTGAAAATCGCGTTTTCGACCAACTTTGCCTCCTGAGACTTTTTTGGGCTGTACCGGTAGGGCCATTTCGGTGAAAGGGTTGTGTTGTCGGGTCACCAGAGTACCCTTTGCGACCCTCGGATCGACTCCAGAACCCTAGCCCAAAAAAGTCTCAGCCTCTAAAGTTGGCTCTTAATCGTGAAAATCGCATTTTCGGCCGACTTTGCCCCCTGAGACTTTTTTGGGCTGTACCGGTAGGGCCATTTCGGTGAAAGGGTTGTGTTGCCGGGTCACCAGAGTACCCTTTGCGACCCTCGGATCGACTCCAGAACGCTAGCCCAAAAAAGTCTCAGCCTCCAAAGTTGGCTCTTAATCACTGTTCAAATGTTGGCGGCCATCTTTAAGAGCCTGGGGTTGTGTTGCAGGCTCTCTGTAGCACCCCTTACAACCATCTCGAGGCGTGGGATAGCCCTGTGTTGGTTCTTCCGACAAATGCCATGACCCATTATTTTCCTATCTTGACTTTGTTTTAGAAGAAATGGAAGATTCCATAGAAACTTGGAGGGCAAGAATTGGCTAGTTTTTAGGCCCAAGAAAAAGGCTCAAATCTCTCAAGCGCTGCAGTATTCAGTTCTGTTGGAGTGTCTTCGCTGTTTTGGCATTAACATGTCTTCTTCATTTTGGAAATATTGTACCTACAGAATTTAAAGTGAATTGTTAAGTTTCACATGTATAAAGTAAGTAATTAGTAGTGGAGTGATCTCATAATCTGTTGTGCTCATTGAAATTCATCAATGAGAAAACATTTCAATTACTTAAGGTAATAACCCAATATCAAAGAGTTCAGAGGGCTGGACCAAATTCTGAGACTTACTTTTGTGAGTAGATTGTGTCATCACATTCACAGCTGTTTTGCGATTGACAAGACATTATGACTAAGAGCAATCAGAAATTTGTATTCTTGAACTTAACACTAGAGGTGGTAGTTTTGAGAGAAAAATACTTTTCGACTCTAGATTTATTTAGAACGGATTTACTCTTATCAGACAAGTAGGGCGGCATGGTAAAGTTGAGACGTCACTGCTGTGATGGCTCTGCGACACCTTGGACATCTGTGGTCCATCGCAAGCAGTCTCTCCGCGCACACATAGCACCATCTAAAGCAGTGGCAGTTGTGGAGGATGCCAATGAACTTAGCATCTACATATTCTTCACAGCAGATCGTGCAAGAGTCTGATTGGGAAAAAGACATGTGGTGCAGTTGCATTGTGTAGCCATTTACATCAATATGTCAGTGGGGTCTAGTTTACCTTCCTCGAGACTGCCAGCTTCCACCACAAACTGGCAACGGTCCCCATCACACTGTCAAAGGAATGATAAATATATTGTTTTAGATCACATACACTTTGCAAGTTAGGAATACAATTAGCCAGAAAGCAAATTCTCCAAGCAGGTGCTCTGGTGAAAAGTTCCCTTCAACAAAATTATTCTTCACTCAAGAATTTCCTCCACGTAGAGCCACTTGATAAGGATGCGCAAACTTTTTTTATGGTATATGACAATTTTAAAAAAGGAAGAAATTTCCATCCGCAAACCAGCTATGAAGTTAAAGCTTGCCAGTTACATTAACAAATAAAGCAAAATTATTAACATTTTTACATTTTAGATTATTATTTTACCATGCAAGAGGCTTAATGTGTCTGAGAAATGACCATTTTTTTGTCCCTCCCCCACACAAAGAGCATCCAAAATAAGATCATTAGAGATGCAAAAGTAAATGGTTAATTTGGAGAGGATACTTTATCCAGGGATGGAAATGCAATGAGAGATTGAGCGTACCTGTGCCATATGGATCCGATGGTCAGCATCATGACCAAAGGCTGGACCAATTCCAAAGTCTGCATCATCTTCATAGAAAATTTCATAGTCACGATCATTTTCTGAGTCGGAGTCCAAAATTAAAATGATGCTGTTGGAGGGAGACGGAGACCTGCTGCGGTGTGGAGGGAGAGGCGCTGCTGGTGGACCCGAGACAGCTGCCGTTGCTGGCACTGGAGCAGGAGCTGGTGGCGGCCCAGGAGGAGTTCCCTCAGCAGCAGCGTCCGGGCCAAGGGTTGCCGTTGCTGGCACTGGAGCAGGAGCTGGTGCCGGCCCAGGAGGAGTTCCCTCAGCAGCAGCGTCCAGGCAAAGGGTTGCCGTTGCTGGCAACTGGAGCAGGAGGAGTTCCCTCAGCAGCAGCCACGGGAGCAGTATCGGTAACCACAGGGGCTGACACTACCCAGGGTGCTGCCGGTGGCACGTACCAGTTATGGTACGGCTGGAGCGTCATTGTACCATAAGGGGCATGGTATGGGTATGGTAACAGGGGCAAGTGGGTAGGCGCCACAGCGTACATCAATGGCAGCTGATTAGAGTTGGAGGGACGCCCACGTCGTTTAGGGCGGTGGCGTGGCATCTACAAAAATGTAAAGTCTAGTTGCCGATAAACCAGCACTTGACAGAGGGAGGTTATGCAGCAGTTCAGGGGCTAACCCATGAGTCTTCATATACGACTCAAGGCTACCCCAATGCACTGCCTCCATGGCTGCGGTGAAATTGTGTCACTAATAAAAACCAATCTTCGTGTTCTCTTTGACATTGTGATCATTAATTAATTTTGTAACACATTTTCAGTCTACGTACCTTGCGAGCGCAGTCAATGTGATAAGAGCGCGGGAAAAGTGCATGCCAGGCCAGACAAATCAACTACTCACGTGACGTACCAATGAGGGGGAAAAAGAGGACGGAAATCTATATACTATATCGTGAAGGCGTTTGAAAATATTTGCAGTAAAGAAAAAACCTTTTTAACAATTACTTTTTTGTCTAATGCTGGAGTAAAGCATTAGATCTTGGTAGGTTTGGTTGGTAGTATTAACCGCAAGTGTCCGGTGTGTGTGCGAGACTTTTTTGGGCTAGGGTTCTGGAGTCGATCCGAGGGTCGCAAAGGGTGCTCTGGTGACCCGACAACACAACCATTTCACTGAAATCGCCCTACCAGTACAGCCCAAAAAAGTCTCAAGGTCAAAGTCGGCCGAAAACGCGATTTTCACGATTAAGAGCCAACTTTAGAGGCTAAAACTTTTTTGGGCTAGGGTTCTGAAGTCGATCCGAGGGTCGCAAAGGGTACTCTGGTGCCCCGACAACACAACCGTTTCACCGAAATAGCCCTACCGGTACAGCCCAAAAAAGTCTCAGGGGGCAAAGTCGGCCGAAAACGCGATTTTTACGATTAAGAGCCAACTTTGGAGGCTGAGACTTTTTTGGGCTAGCGTTCTGAAGTCGGTCCGAGGGTCGCAAAGGGTGTTCTGGTGACCCGACAACACAACCCTTTCACCGAAATCGCCCTACCTGTACAGCCCAAAAAAGTCTCAGGGGGCTAAGTCGGCCGAAAACGCGGTTTTCACGATTAAGAGCCAACTTTGGAGGCTGAGACTTTTTTGGGGTAGGGTTCTGGAGTCGATCCGAGGGTCGCAAAGGTTGCTCTGGTGACCCGACAACACAACCCTTTCACCGAAATGGCCCTACCGGTACAGCCCAAAAAAGTCTCAGGGGGCAAAGTTGGTCGAAAACGCGATTTTCACGATTAAGAGCCAACTTTGGAGGCTGAGACTTTTTTGGGCTAGGGTTCTGGAGTCGATCCGAGGGTCGCAAATCGTACTCTAGTGACCCGACAACACAACCCTTTTGCCGAAATCGCCCTACCTGTACAGCACTCATAACACAAAGCCTACATATTAAGATAGATTCTCTCTCCCCATAACTTTCACAAGCAGATTATTTTTTTTAAATGAAGTAAACATTAAAATTTGTTTCTATTCAGTAGGAGTCAGCTGAATATTGTTTAGTTTATTGACTGTTAAAATATAAAAATATTTTATGTTCAACAGTTAAGTTGATCTTTAAGACTGTTCAGTCGGAGTCAGCTGAATATTATTTTTAGTTTATTGACTGTTAAAACATACAAATATTTTACTTTCAACAGTGAAGTTAATATATAAGATTTTAAAATTTTGTGAAAGCTACTAAATGTGATTGTAATAAATGTAACGAAAGAAAAAATTATTTCTTGAATTAAAATACTACAAACACAATGATTCGTGTTTCTTTTAATAGCTCCCCTCGCCCACGGACCTATCAAACCGTTCAAACACCTACCCTACCCCCCACCCCCGAGCCCCGCGGCCCCGGCCGGGCTGCGGCTTTGTAACGCACTGCAAATTTTTCATACTGCTGGGTAACCGGGCTAGCCCGAGGCCTTCCCCGGCTCTCGCCAGACCGTATGGGAAGAGCCTGGGCTTCAACCGGATTGTATCGGACGGTCGCCGCCGCCAGCCGCCGCTCTCAGACAGCTCGCTGATAGCGTACAGACGGCCATCAGGTGGTTCTCGGACAGTGCATTTGCAAAGCTGCTTCCCGGCCCGCGGTGGTCGCCAGACAGTTCCGAAACCGTTCCCAGTTAAAACTATCAGTGGACGGTCTGAGAACCCGCTGTGACGAGTTCGCACTTAGCCTGAGGGGGATATGCTTACTGTTTGACGACGGCCTACCAATCGTTACCGAGTTCTACGTCTGCACGCTATCTGATCACTAGTCGCATTCGGCCCGAAATCTGGGTGCGTTCACACTGATCACCAAATGCGACGGACCCGGAATTGATTCAAGTAGATCGACAAAAATTATTCAACTCACTGACGATTTTTGCCATGCGGGCAGTGTAGGAAACGAAGCGGACAATCCGGGCGTCGACGCCGACGCCTACCGCGGCCCG
This sequence comes from Frankliniella fusca, assembly GCA_029379305.1. Classification (NCBI taxonomy): domain Eukaryota; kingdom Metazoa; phylum Arthropoda; class Insecta; order Thysanoptera; family Thripidae; genus Frankliniella; species Frankliniella fusca. The sequence goes on from JAHWGI010001217.1 coordinate 154,260, forward strand.
CAACACCCGCGACCCAGGTCACCCTACATACCCGGCTGTGCACGTGCTCTGAGGTGGTGAGCACTTGCAACCGGTACCGCTCGGCGATGTCGCGGAGGCTGACCTGGCACCTGCCGGATTCCTGTTGTCGTGGTACAGCACGAGGCCAACGACGTCATCGGCCGGCCAGGGCTGCCGTCCTATACGAGGTAGACATTGAAGTCGCCGAGGAGGAGGAGGAGCCACTGGGACGGCCGCGCCGTCGCGACCGCCGCCGCCAGGGCTTCAAAATAGTCGTCTTCTGCGACGGTGCACCGCACCGGCGCTCGGGACAGGAGGTGCGTGACGACCACGGGAGAGAGAAGGCCGCCCAAGGAGGACCTCCGCAGCCAGGACGTCCCTGTGGAGCATGGAGTAAGATCTCAGGAGGAAATAATGTGGTTGATCCCGGCGCACAAGGTGGGCCACCCCACGGCCGCCGCAGGACCTAGTACGCTCCATGACCCAGTGGTAGTGCCGGGTGAGAAGGGCCTGGGTATGCCAACGCGAGTCTGCTCCTGCAGCGTGCACGTGTTCTTCCCGGGCGTGCAGATCGCGGTCGCTGACGTGCGGGGGCGTTACGCACGTTCCAGGTCGCCGCTATAAAAACGGGGCTGCGCGGCCGAAGCTGCAGGCGGATTCAGGGTATCGTTCAGTAATGTCATCTCTCTCGCTCCTTATGGGCCTGCCCCGTGAGTGCGACAAGGACAGAGAGACAAAGTGGCCGTACGGAATCTCCCCGCTGGCGGGGAGGAGTCGGCGCCCGGCGGGGCCGTGGAGGTGGGAGGGTGAGGGTGAGCGCCAGTCTGACGTCAGACCCGACGCTCCTTTGGCTGGGCAGCGGGGTCACATCGCGGGAGACCGAGGACCCAGCCGACGACTGCGAGTCCGGAGCCTGGTTTGGGCAAGGGGTGGAGGGGGACGGGCGTCCACGACGACATGACGCCGGGGCCGCGCCCGGCGATGGGGTCCACACGCGGGCCGCGGCGGAGGAGGGCCAGGGGGGCGATGCGTGGGTCTGGAGTCCGGAGGGTGGCCGGTAGTGAGCAGCACCCGGGACCCTAGAGGGTCAAGGGACCAGAGTTCTATAGAGCGCAGCAGGAGGTCGTCGAGACCCTGGGCGAGGTCGTAGTCGGGAAGGCGTCGACTACTTCCAAGCCGCGAGCCCCACTTAAGGAGGAGGGGGGGGGGGAGGAAGCCCGCGTCTCCTGTAGACCGCCGCTGTGGGGTCGTCGGGAGCGAGGGAGAGGGCCGCCGCCGTACACAAAAGTCTGATCCGAGTCAGGGGCTCGGAGCAGGAGAAGTGAAACATGCTCGACGTCAAACCCAGTCCATGGGGCTCCGCGCCGTGTGGCGCCGGGCCCCGTCACGCTGAGGTCGGAGAGACCAGCAAGAGAGTCGTTAGTACGTGCGGCGGGTCCGCGGGCCGAACCAGCGACGGGAGTACCGGTGACGGAGAGGGTGTTGAGGCGAGCACAGCGCGAAAGGCAACTCGGTGCGCGGCGTGAGCGCAGCGGTGAGAGCGCTGAGGTCTGAATAGTTAGCGACGGGCAGCTCGGCGGTAAAGAGCTGTGCCTATACTCTCCCCGTCTGGTGGTGACCTGGGCCACTGTCTAGAGTCCCCTCCTCTTGGGTCAACTGAAGGTTGGCAAGCCCGCAAAACACCTGCGCACGATGGGTTGCCTACTTCACAGGTGTTTGTAACTTTTACACCGCCGCAATACTCCGAAATACCACCGTAATACCAACGTAATACGCGTAATACCAACGTCATACCCGTAATATGCGTAACAGTGAATTATGAAATACTGTGTACACGAAAATCTCGAGTGAAAACCCCCTATCGTGCTGCGATGACTCGTCATCACACCACGATCGACTTATCGCGCATTCGCAGCCCTTAACTGCCTCTCTCAAACGCTGAAGATTATTATTTTAATGTTGTTTTTCGCAAAGTGAAGGCAACGTGGAAAACTTCTGTGGCTGTCTGCGAGGGAGGCATTTTTTTTCTCTTTCTTTTTTTTTTTCAGAAAAGTCAGTGGATGTCGAAATAATGCGGAATTCAAATGGCATTAATAGAGAGTGAGCTGAGCAGCATTGATTCAAATGTTATTAACACAGTCAGACAAAAATGTAAAAAGAAATTAGTTAAAGCACCATAGTACTCACATATATAACACTAGTTACGTTAATAGTTACATCATTATTAATGTAGTAAGTGAAACAAAAATTGTGGAATGTACGAGATACTTAATAACGCACTAAGTGGATTATAATATTGCTACAAAAGGTAAACAGATATGTAAGTGGATTATAATATTGCTACAAAAGGTAAACAAATAAGTAACTTCCTAAAAGCTTCAATTAATTCTACTTATTATTGCATAATAACTGTAAGAAAAAATAGTGCACGAGGAATACTTAATCAAATAGAATTATGTAATGAGAAAGAAACAGTAAAAAGGTATGGTCCTGAATTATTACAATGCAGCAACCAAAAACAATAAAAATACAAGAACTTTGAGTTTAGCACTCACTGCATGTAAACTTGCTGGAAAATGTCTATTGGCCGTCTACAAAGACAGCACCTACGATCTCCTCTCCGTACAGTTCTAGCACAGACTCTGCACATACTCAGGTGCCCACATGGGACTGCCACTACCTCCGCCCTTTCCTCCCAACAGATACTGCAGGCACCGGGGGGCCGCGGGCCGTCTCTTGGATCTCCCTCGGGTTCGTCGTGGCCAGCTGCTACCTCTTGTGCTGCAGCCGCTGCCACTATGGGCTCAACCGGCTGGGCCTGGGGCTCCACCTCGACCGCTGCTGCCACCGGTTGCGGCTGGATTGGATTGGGCGGAACCTCATCGGCAGGGTGTGGGGCATCCTCATCAATTTCTACACGCAGGAGTACGCGTCGAGGTTCCTCGAAGAAATCCCAAATTGAAAGCAAATAATCCTCCCCCTCATCCTCCATGACTTCCTCATTGGTCGTTGCCGTCCGTAAACGGAAGCCCCAAGGGGCCTCCTCCTGGGCTTCGACGGCGACGCGGAGAAGTGAGAGACGACTATACGCGGCGAATCTCCGCAGCAACCGTCGTCCCGAGGGCATCACAAAAGCCACGTCGTATCCGTCCGGGCCGACCTCGCCGAGCGCATCTAACTGCGCGACGGCTTGTGCGCGGCGAGCAGCGAGTGCCACGGCTAGTGCCTCCCGCCGACGGTCCTCGGCGATGGCGCGCTCCTGTTCCTCCTGTTCTGCTCGCTGACGCTCTTGCTGACGCTCCTGGTCTGCTGCGAGGCCGGCCGCGTACTCTGCATCCTGCGCGGCTCGAACCCGGCGGAAATCATCCAGAGCTGCGTCAATGGGTGCAGCAGGGGCCTGGGCAGGAGCAGCAGGAGCCTGGACTCGGGCTGCGGGGGCCTGGGCGGGAGCAGCACGCATCTGGGCTGGTCCTGCATTTGCGTTGTGTTGGGCTGCTGGCTGTTCAAGGGCGTCGTCATCGTAGTCAAGGTTGATAACTGTGGGACACGTCGGTAGGGTATTACGAAACGCAATCACAACTCCGCTGATAAACTGCGAAAAATTTCTCCTGCCGGGCACTAGACGGTAGTTTAATGCGTCCTACTTAGTTCCAGGCACTAAGAAGTTAGTTCCCGACACTAAAATTATTGGACGTGGCAATAAATTTTTGACGCTTAGCAACAATACTTTTGGGAATAGTACATTCCGTCCAAACTTTCAGTCTAGGGACACAATTTTTATTGCTCAGGTCCAAATTTTATTTTTAGAGTACCAGACGACAGAACACCATAACAGCCTGCCCCGTAGTGACCTACGGCCCCGAGTATTATTGATGAAAATTGAAATTTAGAAGTAAACATATGCTTCTTCAAAAACTGAAATAATGTAAATTTTTTTCTTTTCTTTTTTTTAATTTTTTTTTTTTTTTAAAGGAAAGGGTGTATTTTGATGAAGACAAAATGTCCTGTATGAAAACATGCACTGGAAATCTAAGTGTACGAATGTCGTACACTTGGAAGTGAGCGAATATCGTTCGCACACTTGGAAGTGTGTGAATGGATATTCGCTCACTTGGAAGTGTACGAATGGTTATTCGCTCACATGGAAGTGTGCGAATGGATATTCGTACACTTCCAAGTGTGCGACACGGGTATCTCACCTTGCTCATCTCAGGTGTAGGAATATCTATTCGTACACTTCCAAGTGTGTGAATATCCATTCACACACTTCCAAGTGTGCGAACGATATTCGCTCACTTCCAAGTGTACGACATTCGTATACTTGGATTTCCAGTGTGCCATTATCACTAAGACAAGTTTTTTTGGCAAAAAAAAAAATGTTACTATCATAACATCTTAAAATTGTTTCAACACTTCTGTGTTTGAATTGTTGAACAGATGTAGTAACGACTGCGAAGGGCAGGACTGCTGCTTGGTGATTGTAACGATGAAATACGTTGGGTGCTTACCGTCATCCGGTCCAACGTCAGGCCCCAGCATTCGCATTGTGCAGAATCATTTAAGAAAAGCATGAGGCAACATCGACCATCTCAGATTTCGCTCATTTTTTTTTCATGGGTTCCTATCATAGTCCTAAGAAACATATCCAAAATTTAGCCCGATCGGACAACCCTACTAGACACAATAAATTACGGAAAAATCGAGTCTCACAACTTAGGTAAAATAAAAAAATCACTATAACTTTTGATCCTGGCGGAATCTAGTGAAAAGGACAAATGTTCCTGACGTAAAATGTCGCGCTGAATCCGAATCTGGCACGGGTTTTACGATTGGGTGAGTCACAGAAACGGTATCCACCAACTTTGACCATTTTCAGAGAAATGCCCAAACCTTGGGGTTTCTATGCCCACAAACTTAGAATTGATCGTTCTCGACGCCAAACGGCAGGGAAAGGACCAAAGTAACTTATCCTACCCGTCCGCATTGGTTTATGATGCCCCCGGGGCTCCCTCGACTTAAGAAATTTCGACAAAGTCTCTTAGGGACTAGAAATTTTTGTCTCAGACGACTATCTAGAAGTGATCAGCACTTCATAAAACGCATTTTTAGAGGGTCGCCAGGTGAACAAATTTTCGGTCCAACACTTGTAAAAATTTGTGTTTACAAGTGTTAGGGACTAGAAAATTTTGTCTCAGGCGACTATCCAGAAGTGATCAACACCTCATAAAACGCATTTTTAGAGGGTCGCCAGGTGAACAAATTTTCGGTCCAACACTTGTAAAAGTTTGTTTGCAAGTGTTAGGGACTAAAAATTTTTGTCTCAGGCGACTATCCAGAAGTGATCAGCACCTCTCAAAACGCATTTTTAGAGGGTCGCCAGGTGAACAAATTTTTGGTCCAACACTCGTAAAATATTAACGTGTATACGAATGTTGGATCGAAAATTTGCCAAGCACCAAAAAAAGCACCAAAAAAAGCACCAAGCCCTGTAAGATAACGGGCACTGTCTGAAAAATTGATTGCCGATGCAAAGGGAACTGCGCCGAGCCACCAGTCACGTAAGACAAACATAGACCATATAAATTCTACATTTATAGAACGTATAACTGATAGACGTGACTCTTATTTCCGCAGAGATGCACAAGATCAAGCCATTGATGACCCTCAGCTGGACGAGAACGGATTCACACTGATCTAGGCCGGAACATTTTACAGGAACACTTACTTGGAACATTTTACAGGATATTGTACTGTACAAATTTAGGAAGCTCCATATACCCTTTTAAATTTTTTTTTTTTTTAAAGAAACTATTTTAGGTTCAAGATTTAAAGAAAAATATCATTGATCCAACTAGTGCCCAGAACAGTTCGGTAAGAGTTCTCGAGTAGACAAACATAGTTTTTGTGTCCAAATTCGTCATTGGTGGACCCCTTTCTCTCGGAATCGACGTGTCTAATATCTGGGTTTTTAAGCAGTATATTTTGTTCAACTCTGTTAGAATATATTGTAATTCTGCAATATTTAATTCAATCTCTAATTTTGTATTTGATTGTTCTCTGCCTGAAGGATCAGTTATTCTTTTGTTTCTTTTTTGCTACTGTACTGTGACTTCCGTTTCCAGTCTTAGTTTCCGTCATGTATGTGTATCGTTTGTCCACGCAACTTGAGTTAATAAAAGTTGTTGAGTTTAAATCCGTGTTCATCCGTCAAATAAATCACCAAGCCCTGCATAATTCTATCAGGTTATGGGCCCAGGACTATTAATTGTGTGATTTTGATGCTAGCAAGTGTTAATTGCATCTCAAAACTGAAAGTGCAGAAGATAACCTTACAACGGCATCATGGCGACGACCGGCAGCGGCACAGGATCTACGACCACGACTACAACAGTTATGTCAGTGTCTGGTGTTCCTGGTGTCACGAAACTTGAAGGACGTAATAATTATGCAACATGGAAATTTCAAATGAAATGTTTCCTGGTTGACGTTGGACTCTGGAAGGCCGTCTTGGGAACGGATGAAGACGCCACCAACATCGAGAGAGCTGCGGCCAAGATCGGAATGGCGGTATCACCTAATGTTTACTCCCGCATCGGTAACATCGATGACGCAAAAACAAGGTGGGAAAAATTGGCCAAAGACTTCGGTGAACAAGGTGTGGCAGGCCAGCTAATCCTGGAGAGGAAACTCTATCGGGCTAGGCTGGATGACTTCAAGTCAGTAGACGAATACATAAACTATGTGTTGAGTGTTCGTTCTGAACTAACTGACTGTGGTGTGACTATAGAAGATGACAAGGTTGGATCGATGCTTTTGCATGGACTTCCAGACTCTTGTACTCCTCTTATACTAGCATACGGTGCAGCCAACAAGAAAGTTACGCTGGAAAGTGTACTAGATTTCCTTCACAATTATGATGAGGGAACAAGGGAGCGTCAGACTGAGACTGCTCTTGCTGCTAAATTTGTGTCAAGAAACAACAAAAAGACTGATAGTAATTTTGTACCAACATGTTACGAGTGCAAAGAAAAAGGCCATAAGAAGCCGGACTGTCCGAAGATCAAGAAACTCAAGGCTGAAAAGTTGAAAGAGAAGAAAAAGCAACAAAATGCAAATCCTCAACCAACTTCGAAGAATGAAAATCCCAAGAATGTTGGACTTTTGACTGTTGCAATGGCCAGTGGTGAGTTAGGGAGAGAAGATTGGTACTTCGACAGTTGTTGCAGCCGCCCAGTATCCCATAGAGATGATCTTGCAGACTTTGTGGACACTAGTCAGTCAAGAGAAATTCTAGTTGCTGATAGTAAAACTATGAAAAGCAGTGGTGTAGGTGATGTAACTCTTACTATAAATAATAAGGGGTTAACTAAAGCAAAAATTACTGATGTTACTTTTTGTCCTGACAGTGCAGCTAATCTGTTATCTGTGCATCAAATAGCAAAAAAGGGAAATATTTTAGTTTTTGATAAAAATGGTGTAAATGTTTTTCCTGAAAAAAGTGTTATTGTGAAAGGTGCAAGTGTGTTAACAGGAAGTGTAACTAATGGCATTTACAAATTGGATAGAGATGGCAAAACTCAAGCTACTAATTATGACAATTGTGATGGTGAAATTATGAATGTTGATTCTGCTTTGTTGTCAAGTGATAGTTCTCAAGAATTATGGCACAAACGGATGGGTCATTTAAATTACCAAGATTTGTCAAAGCTGAAGAAATTAGCTGAGGGTGTTGATTTTGTATCTACTAAATCAGAAGTGTGTATACCTTGTATAAAGGGAAAGCATAGTCAATTGCCATTTCAGACATCAGATAGCAGAGCAACCAAATTATTGGAATTAGTGCATAGTGATATAGGTTTTCCTGAAAAAGGTGCATTATCCTATGGAGGAGCTACTTGTTTTGTTACTTTTACAGACGATTTTTCCAGAATGAGTTTTGTCTACTTTCTTAAACGAAAAAGTGATTGTTTTTCTAAGTTTAAGGAGTTTAAGCTAATGGTTGAAAATCAAACTGAGTGCAAGATCAAGAGATTTAGATCAGACAATGGGAAGGAGTATGATAACATTGAGATGAAAAAATTTTGTGCAGAAAATGGCATTTTGTTAGAGTTAACAGTGCCTTACACACCACAACAAAATGGTGTTTCTGAAAGACATAGGACAATTGTTGATAGAGCTAGAACTATGTTGATAGATGCTAAGCTAGACAAAAAATATTGGGCTGAAGCTGTTAATTGTGCAATTTATCTCAAAAATAGAAGTCCCACTGTTGCTTTGGACAATGAGATCCCTCTGGAAGTTTGGAGTGGAAATAAAGTAGATCTGTCAAATGTTAGAGTATTTGGATGTAAAGTGATGGCTATGATACCAAAATGTAAACGCAAGAAATTTGATGATAAATCTGAAGAAATGATTATGGTAGGATACTGTGAGGGTTCAAAAGGGTATAGAGTTGCTTATCCCAATGACCCAGGCCATGTCATTGAATCTAGAAATGTGAAATTCATTGAAAATAAGTTAGGTTGTACCTTAGATGGTGACAATACTGAACCTAAATTTGATGAGTTAATTCCTGAATGGGACATGATTATAACAAATACTGAAGTTCATGAAACAGTCCAAAATAATAATGAAAATGATTATGAGACTGAAGAAGATGAAAATGAGTATGAAGAAGATAATCAAGAAGACCAAGAGGGACGACAACCTAGAATTAGAAAGAAGCCAGCCTGGCACGATGATTATGTTATGTTGTGTGATGTAGCTTGGAGTAATGTTGATGTTGTTCCGTCCTCTGGTAATGTTGCCCTTAAAGATCCAAAGTGGAAATTAGCTATGGAAAAGGAATATAATTCTCTTGTGAAAAATGGTGTATGGGAGTTAGTTGAGAGACCTGAAGGTGTAAATGTTATCAAGTCTAAGTGGGTCTTTAAAGTCAAAAAATATGCTGCTGGAAATTATGATTGTCATAAAGCAAGACTTGTTGCCCGTGGATATTCCCAAAAGAAAGGTATTGATTATGAGGAAGTGTATTCTCCTGTAGTCCGTCCAGAAACATTGAGACTAATAATGTGTCTTTCTAATGAGTTAAGTCTAGAAATGGAACATGTTGATATAACAACAGCTTTTTTGAATGGAGTGATAACAGAAAAAATCTATATGGAACAACCTGAAGGGTTTGTCAAAAATGGTAAAGTATGTGCTCTTAAGAAAAGTATCTATGGCTTGAAGCAGGCATCTCGAGCCTGGAATGAAAACATTAGAAATGTATTCAAAGAATTAGGATTTGTACAATCTGTTTGTGATCCATGTGTGTTTGTAAAACGTGAGGGTGCTCTAGTGATATACATTTGTTTGTATGTAGATGACATTTTTGTTTTTACTAACTGGGATGAAGAAAAAGAGAAATTGTATCAGTGTTTGGAAAGTAAATATGAGGTTAAGTTTTTAGGTAAACTTAAGAATTGTTTAGGCATGAGAGTGCAATATGACAAAGATGCAGGAATCTTGAAATTGGATCAGAGTGAATATGTGTCTGAGCTGTTGAAGAAATTTGAGATGAATGGATGTCATCCAAAGAAAACACCAATGAGTAAAGAAAAATTGCCAAAGTTTGAAACCAAAGATGAGACAATTCCGTATCAGGAATGTGTAGGTTCTCTAATGTATTTAGCTGTATCGACTAGACCAGACATTATGTACACTGTAAGTAAACTTAGTCAGTATAATAAGTGTTACAGAAGTGAACATTGGAGTGCATGTAAGAGAGCTCTACGATATCTAGCTGGTACCAAAGATTTGGGTTTAGTGTTTACTAGGAGTGGTAATCTCAATGTTGAATGTTATGTAGATGCATCATATGCCTGTGATGAATCAAAAGGGTATTCTCATATTGGTTACGTTGTTAAGCTAGGAGGATCTGTGTTTGCGTGGCAGTCCAAAAGGCTTAAAACTGTGACTCTGTCTTCAACAGAAGCCGAGTACTTAGGTCTTACTGAAGGTATTAAAGAGTCAATGTATGTGAGGAATGTTCTTGAAGTTCTAGGTTTTAATGATGTTTGTGTTAAAGTTTTTAATGACAATGAAGGAGCCATGAGTATTGCTAAGGATGAGCAGACTCACAAGAGAACTAAGCACATAAATTTGAGAAGTCTTTTTATTAAAGAAAAAGTCAGAGATGGACTTGTTTCTTTAGATCATTTGGGAACAAATGATCTTGTCGCTGATGTTATGACAAAACCTCTAGGTGAAATAAAGCATCATAAATTCACTGAGGAATTGTGCTTGAAAAATATTTTGAATTAGGGGAGTGTGTTAGAATATATTGTAATTCTGCAATATTTAATTCAATCTCTAATTTTGTACACTGGTGTGCAAAATTAGCGGTCCACTTTTTTCTCCGCTCATAATTTTTTAAAAAATAGGGCTAGAAACTTGAAATTTGGAGGAGAGGTGGTCCAAAGTGTTGTTGAAACGTCCCTAAAGTCGCAACAATCGAATCCACCCCCTTCATTTTTTTTCCACCCCTCGCGTAAGACCCTGTCAATTTTTGACACTTTCGCCGGGGCAAAAGTGTCCTTCCAGGTGTCGCAGAGGTTTGAAATTCACATGGCCGACTCAGTTTTGGCTCCTCTTTCGATTGATACCGGAGCCACCCCCGTCGGACGAACCGTTCCGGAGCCACAAAAAAAACCACCCCTAAGTAGGGGTGATTTTTTCGGATTTTTTTCCACTGTTCTGCGCGGTAGCAGGAGGTCCCCTGGACACGACAAAAGTGTCCCCATGTCCGTCGCACGCCCCCGGGGGTGTCCAGCCCCGAAACACTGACACCCCAAATCTTGATTTTTCACTAAAATCACCAAAAATGACCAAAAAAGGGTCAAAAATCACGTTGCACAATTGATTTCAGCCGTCTGGATCGACACCCGGAGTGACGAGCTGCAGACCAGACGGTAAAGCCGTTTTCGTGGGGGTTGCAACCCCTAACTTTCCAACCCCCAGCGCAGGGGATGGAGGGGCAGAGGCGGGTAGCCGCGGTCACGGTACGATGTGTGAGCCCCTCAGGCACCTCCACACCAATTTTGAAGTGATTCGGTCCATTCGTTACCTTCCAGGATCAAAACAATGCAAAATCGTGTAAATTTCAACCCCTAAGTTTGCACCCCTTTTTCTCCTCAGCCAGGAGGGGCACAACATCCGCTCAGGTGCGCGAAGGAGCGCACATTCAACCTTTACCAGGGTGCAAACGCGCAAACCCCTGCGATCATCGTGTCGGCCGCGAGAGCCACGCGAGTGAGCAGTGTTCTTTCCCTTTTCATTGTTGAATCGTTTCTGTGGTTTCACATGAGTGCCACGAAGTGGCCTGGCTGCCACATCGGTGACCTCTCAGAGGCCTCGAGTCTTTTTTGAGACTTTCTTGGTTGCGTAGCTTCGTTTTTTTAAGTTTTCGGGCTGCTATTGATGTTTTTTGAGATCGACTTTGCTTCGATGGCACATCCAAACTCACGAGCACACCGACCCCGGTCATTTTGTCTGCTCACTCGCGTGGCTCTCGCGGCCGACACGATGATCGCAGGGGTTTGCGCGTTTGCACCCTGGTAAAGGTTGAATGTGCGCTCCTTCGCGCACCTGAGCGGATGTTGTGCCCCTCCTGGCTGAGGAGAAAAATGGGGGGAAACTTAGGGGTTGAAATTTACAGGATTTTGCATTTTTTGATCCTGGAAGATAACGAATGGACCGAATCACTTCAAAATTGGTGTGGAGGTGCCTGAGGGGCTCACACATCGTACCGTGACCGCGGCGACCCGCCTCCGCCCCTCCATCCCCTGCGCTGGGGGTTGGAAAGTTAGGGGTTGCAACCCCCACGAAAACGGCTTTACCGTCTGGTCTGCAGCTCGTCACTCCGGGTGTCGATCCAGACGGCTGAAATCAATTGTGCAACGTGATTTTTGACCCTTTTTTGGTCATTTTTGGTGATTTTAGTGAAAAATCAAGATTTGGGGTGTCAGTGTTTCGGGGCTGGACACCCCCGGGGGCGTGCGACGGACATGGGGACACTTTTGTCGTGTCCAGGGGACCTCCTGCTACCGCGCAGAACAGTGGAAAAAAATCCGAAAAAATCACCCCTACTTAGGGGTGGTTTTTTTTGTGGCTCCGGAACGGTTCGTCCGACGGGGGTGGCTCCGGTATCAATCGAAAGAGGAGCCAAAACTGAGTCGGCCATGTGAATTTCAAACCTCTGCGACACCTGGAAGGACACTTTTGCCCCGGCGAAAGTGTCAAAAATTGACAGGGTCTTACGCGAGGGGTGGAAAAAAAATGAAGGGGGTGGATTCGATTGTTGCGACTTTAGGGACGTTTCAACAACACTTTGGACCACCTCTCCTCCAAATTTCAAGTTTCTAGCCCTATTTTTTAAAAAATTATGAGCGGAGAAAAAAGTGGACCGCTAATTTTGCACACCAGTGTATTTGATTGTTCTCTGCCTGAAGGATCAGTTATTCTTTTGTTTCTTTTTTGCTACTGTACTGTGACTTCCGTTTCCAGTCTTAGTTTCCGTCATGTATGTGTATCGTTTGTCCACACAACTTGAGTTAATAAAAGTTGTTGAGTTTAAATCCGTGTTCATCCGTCAAATAAATCACCAAGCCCTGCATAATTCTATCAAACTCAGTGTTCCAGTCAGAGTTCGGAACGGAGCGGTAAGTGTTCCAGAGTGGAGAAACCTTGTTTCTGTGTCCAGATTCGTTACTAGCGGGCTCCTTTCACACGGAATCGACGTATCTGATACCTAGCTTTGAAAACAAATAATGTTGTTCAACTCAGTGTTCCAGTCAGAGTTCGGAACGGAGCGGTAAGTGTTACAGAGTGGAGAAACCTTGTTTCTGTGTCCAGATTCGTTACTAGCGGGCTCCTTTCACATGGAATCGACGTATCTGATACCTAGCGTCGAAAACAAATAAAGTTGTTCAACTCAGTGTTCCAGTCAGTGTTCGGAACGTAGCGGAAAGTGTTCCAGAGTGTAGAAACCTTGTTTCTGTGTCCAGATTCGTCACTAGCGTGCCCGTTTCACATGGAATCGACGTGTCTGATACCTAGCTTCGAAAACAATTTATTTTGTTCAACTCAGTGTTCAAGTCAGTGTTCGGAACGGAATTGTACACGCTAGGGAGATGGTCCTATACAACCCTCTAGCCTTTCAGAATTTTAGGATGTAAAAAAAACCTGCTTAAACGGTCAAAATTACGGGGTTTCTGCCGCGAGGCATGACAGCGTTCAAAAATGTACAAAAACGTTCAAAGAAGTGTTCAAAAGTGTTCAAATCGCCCAACCGACCTTTTCATCGTGCTGGGCACCATCAAATTAGGTAGTTTACATACCCCACGCCTCTCGTTAGCTTAATTAGGGTCTGCGTTACTGCTACTTATGCCATTGTGTTCAAGTTGTACGAATTGAACGGTACAGGCTGAACGGTTCGAAAATCTCAAAAGGCCTTCGGACAGAATTGTTCCTTATACCTTTAAGAACGTCTCTGCAAATTTTGGTGCTTCTTTCACAAAATGCGCGATTCTTTCAGTATGTAACGTGTACCGCGGCCACTACAGGTGAGCCGAGCAGCCGAGCCGCCCGGCTGCTAAAAGAGCCCAGTAGGCTCGTTAACTTCGTGCTCTGTTCGGCAACGGTCACCGAATGCATTCGGCTTGGCAGGCCGGGAGGTGGCGGCGGCGGTGGGGCAAGCGCTCCCTCTCCACCTCCCACCACTCCCAGCTAAAGAGCCTCACCGCTCGCTCTATGCAGGCCTCTGCATGCTACAGTTTATGGTAAGTTTCTTTAAAAACTGAAATTTTCTCTTTCTACAGACATTGTTTTTAAAAATCAAACTAACTAATTCTCGAGAAGTTCTTACCGTCCAACCACGACCAGGTGGAGTGTGCGGAGTGTGAATAACGCTATAATGCATGGCTGAAATATTAGACTGACGTTTCTTTCTTTCTTTCTAGGTTATGAGCCAATAAAGAATCAATTGACAAGCTTATTATTAATTCCAAAGCATATCTTGAAATTTGCAAGGTTTCTCGTGAATTTCAACCAACTGTTATTTTCTTAGGTTCAATGAGTTACAATGAGTACAGTCATCAATAAATCTTGAAATAACTAGAACATTTTAATTGCTATTTACAAGTGTTCGTTTATCACATGCGGACTGTGTATTCCTCTTCTAAAGCACAATCAAGGATTGCAGAGCAAGCACTGACATGAGTAGTTGTTTTCTATACAAGAAGCATATTTTCCTTGCAATTGGACTGGCAGTACAAACTGAATGAATAATTCAAGTTTTCTTGCAGTGTGACTGTAGAAAAACTCTAATGAAACTGTAGTAAAACTGTTAAACAAGTGGCATAAAACTGATACAACTCTGAAACGATTTATGGAAAACTAGCAGAAAACTGTAGTTTGTCCGAAAAAAGAGGTACTTTTCCTACAGTTAAAGTATAGTTTTTTATTCTTTAATTGTAGTTTAAGCATACTTTTTTATACTTTAACTGAAGTTTCAGAACACAAAGACCCGAGTATAGACACACTCTGAACACTATTTCTGGCTTAGACCCTTCTGTATTCTACCTGCAATATAAGTGGAAAAAAAGTTAAGAAAATGGGTGTAGTTTCAAGTGCAGATCCTTCCACCCGGGTCTCCAAACTTTGGCCTATGAGTTTTTACACCAAATCGAACATTTTAAACCCACGAACTCATCGCTCTGAACAAATCTCAAAAATAAGGAACGGGCTATGCTGTCGGGTTTTGTGGACATATATGTTATGCAGGCAGCTACTGCTGGGCGATTCCATACGAAAGGGTAGGTGAGTTGACATCGTAGTCACCGATTTGAACTAAAAATTGAGGGCATGTCTCCTCTCACTAAAAACGTTTAGAGCCAAAATTTTAGCCTCCTAGGTCGCACGGTTCAAGAGATATGGGCAAAATGGGTTTTCCGACATTTTGATGAATTTTCACTTTGGGCAAAATTTTAATAGGGGAAGGGTTGGTCCCAGAGGCTTCCAAATTTGCACAGGTCATCTTTAGAGGGTAGAGTTCAAGAAGAAAAATATTTAGATTTTAAATATTTTTTTTACTATATATTTTTTTTTTTGAAACCTTTCTTTTAAATTGAAAATCTCAAATATGGTATCAAGATTTTTTCCCCAAAAATTTTTCTTAGATTGCCCTTTTCTACTTAAAAATGTATTCCAAAGAACTTTTTGGGCACTCTAATGGTTTGGGAGTAAAAGGCTATGTCGTGTTATTTTATTTTCATTATAGCCGCTTGTAGGGACCCCAAAAAAGATATTTTGGCGACCATCCAGAAATGATCAGGACCTCGAAAAAAGCATTTCTACATGGTCGCCAAAATAACTTTTTTGGGGTCCAGCACTTGTGAAATTTCTGATAAGGGTCACGGCACCCCTGCTTTTCGGCACGAGCAGCGCGGGCCACATCCGGCATCGCACTTGCAAGTAATGAGAACTTTGCGGCAAGCCTGCCATATCATGTCGTTTGTAGTCTATTGAGGGGCCCAGCAGTCACCGTCCTTTTTCCAACCAGGTTTAGAGATGGAATGGGAGGGTCTTGTTGCTGAACACGGTCCCACACTTGGCCAGAAATAAACGCCGCCCGTTGGATGTGGCAGACAAAAGTGTTAAGTGTTGGTGGAATATCAGTAAAGTTTCTTAGCCTTGGATGTCTACAAAATAAATCAGGCGTTTGTTTACAATCCAGCAACTACCAGAAAAAGGGATAGGGAGAGAGGGCGAGCAGGTGGAGTAACAAAAGCACCGCGAGAGCCCTCCCGGCCTGCCTGTCCGCCCGCCTACCAGCCGCCGGTGCCGCGCGCGGTGACACTACCGGGAAATTACGCAATTTTCGGCCACTTCCCGCGAAAAAAGTAAAGATTTTTTTGTCTGAGTGTGTTCCTCATGCCTTTTACGATCGGAATAGCACCTTTGAACAATTAATTTGGTTGAACATCCTTGTGTTCAAGGCCGTTGAACGCATGGAACACTTAAAGACCTAAATTCTGACTTTACCCCGCTCTCCCAGGCTCCGCGAGTGAGCTTTGGATCGGGTAGGAAGCTCAAAATCATTGCTAAACCTTCCTGAACACGATGCAAAAATCGGATTGTGAAAATTCGATCTGCAAGTGTGCGAAAACACAAAAAGAAAGGTGGAAGACGGAGAAAAAACGCGAGGTGTACGGCGGGTTGCCTACCCGGACCTCCCGTAAGGCGCCATGGTAATTTTGAAGGCTTATAAAATCTTCCCTAAGGAAAATTTTCCATGCCTCTTCGGGTCAAATCCTTTATTTTGTCCATAACTACCCCCCTGCCAAGCGGCATCGCTTGACACAAAAATGCAGTATACCCCTGGATTCAGAGATGTAGACCCCGCACTAAGGGCCTTTGCGACCCACGGGCTATGCGACACTGTGGTGAGCGACAATGCGACGTGTTTCCATAGCGAACGCTATTGCGCGTTTCTTGATGACTTAGGGGTGGCCCGCGCTTATTCAGCGCCCTATTTCCCCCAAGCGAATGGAACAGCGGAAAAAGCCGTCCAGACAATGAAGGACATGCTCCAGAAACTGCGGGGGGACGACGAGGAGCGGCTAACGGCGGCCCTCGCCGCTCACCGCAGCACGCCAGGGCCTGACGGGGCTTCGCCAGCACAGCAATTGTTGGGACGCGCACCACGCACCGTGCTCCACCAGATGAACCCCCGCACGGCAAAGCCGCCCTTGGTGCCAGAGCCCGCCCGGCCCTAGTTCGTGCTAGACGAGCCGGTCTGGTTCAGGACGTACGGCGGAGATAGGCAGACCCGCTGGGCACCGGGCGAAGTGCAGGAAGTATTGGGGCGCAAAAACTTTATTGTAACACCCGTTGACCCCGTGTTTCAGGATCGCGCCCAACACCGCTCCCAGCAACAGCTGCGGCGACGTGTCCTGCCGGTGCCGCGGGCATCCACGCGCTCCTTCTCGGCGCTCACAGTCCGCCGACACACCCAACCGGCGCCCGACTACTGCCGCACCCTGCGCCAGGAGGAGGTGCTGCCGCCCCCCATGGACGGCTCCAGCAGCGAGGACGAAGAGCCGCGACGCGTCCGCTCTATCATCGTCCAGGTGCCCCGCACGCCACCGCCGTCACCACCTCCGGTTGGCACCAGCACAGACCAGGCAGACGACGGGGAGGCCAAGACAGCCAGGACCACGGCAGACACGGACAGCGTAGGCAACCACCCTCAGTGCGCCCCAGGCCAGTCAAGTGAGAAGCCAGCAAAGGCGCGCCGCCGACGCACCGACAACGCCAGGGTGCCCAAGAGGGCCCCGGCGTCCTCGACGGCGTCGAGTGCCACGTCACCAGGGTCCACTAGCACTCTCCAGGCTCAAGGCTGCACGTACCCGGAGCACTTCACAAAGCGTATGCGGAAACGGTATGCGAACCAGCGACGGGAATTTCTTTTCTTCAACGGGCCTCCCCCAACGAAGTGGGAAGAGGTCCAGGATCAGGATGTGAAGGACCGCCTCGCCGCACTCGGCTCCCCCGCCCTGAAAGACAACAATGACCCGCTGCAGCAGCAGCAAAGCTGGGAGTGGGACTCCGCCCTGGAGGAGTGGACGTACTACCCGCCCTCCCCGGGCGTGGGCACGAGCAAAGACACTCCCAGCCCCACCCACAACTCGAACGAGGAGCTCTTCAAAGAGCCCTCGGACGACGGGAGGGACAGCATTTCGTTCGCCGGCTGCGAAACGGACGAGGAGCTCCTCACCGAGCCCTCTGCCGACGGGGCGGCACCAGACAACCCCGACCGTCCTGGCGACACCCCCATGGACATGGACGCCCAGCCACCACCCCTCCGTCCCCGCCGGGCCCGGCGCCCACCCCCGGGCCTCGACGATTACGTCTGGCAGCTGCAGGCGACCCTGGAGGACGTGCCGGAGGACACCACCGGTGACGACGCCCTAGACGACGAGGTCATTATTCACCCCAGTAAGGACGACTATGACTGGGGTGACCTCGTCGACGACGTCCTCGACAGGGCCCCCTGATGCACCATCTAGGGGGGAGGGGTGACGTGTCCGGCCTCCCCCGCCCTCGCGCCGCGGCATCGGGCCGGTGGAGCGCGCCACAGGGAAGCATTCCCCCACCGATCCCCGGCAGCGCCCGACAGAGGGCGCCACAAGGAAGCACCGGGGCCGGCCGGGCCACGCCGCCCGGGCCGGGCCGCCGGAGCTTCACTCGTACTCCAGCCAGCCACCTGAGCGGACAGTGCTGCCTGGAGCTACCTGCAACCTTCATAGTGTATTAGTATCAGTTAGAGTATTGTCAGTTTAGTGTGTATTGTGCTTGCTCTTGTGGAGCAATAAATACCCAGTGCCCTCCTCTACGCCGTCTCACCATTTCCTCCCACACACCGGACACAGCAACACCCACCAAAACACACAAAAAAACTAACCTCACTCCTCAGACCCAGCCGTGGAAGAAGACGCGGACTCAGAGGCCTCCAGCTGCATACGATGCATCTCCAACTGCGAATAAACAAACAAAAATAACTAAACACGCAAAGATTTTCATAAGGATGGCGCGGAAGGGGATGCTTACAAAAGGCACGCGCAAGCAGCGAGCACAGATATAAGGAGAATTGGGTCCGTACAAAACAGTTAAAGAAAGCTTTTTGACACAATATACGTAGGACCCGGTAAGCACGAAGAAAGGAGAAGCATGAGGAACACATTGGCCACATAATAAAACTGTTTCTCCATCTTCGGTAGCACGATGATGATTAAAACACACAACGGAGGACATCGCGACAAGAGAAAAAAAATACGATTTCACGAAATCCTAATAGGCACGAAGTACGTTAATGTTTTAGTTTCACAAAATACTTGGGCGAATGGTTTATGCGTAGAAATATTGACTTTAAAATTTCCAGCCTTTTGGATTATATTATTGAATTTGTTTTATCTCACGGTTTGATCAGCGTCACTAGTATAGCGGATCAAATGCAAAAGGTGAGCTCTCTAGCTCAAATGATTTAGAATAAGTTAGTCTCTCAGTAAAATTTGTCCGATTAGCTTGATTTTTGAAGTAAGGGTGCGTAGTGCAACGAATATAAGAACACTGCTTTCACATTTTTGTTCTAACGTGTTCTTCCAAAAGAAAATTTTGGACTATTGTGCATGAGTTGAATCAACACGTCCCCCCTCCCCCCATCCCCCAGTCACGGTCCTCCGGTCCTCCTCCCCTGCGCGCCGCGCAGAGGGGCAGCGAGGGGCCGAGCGGGCGAGCACCTGCGACAATGCCGATTCGGCTTGGCTCTTGGCTCGCCTTCGGAACTGGCACTATTCGCAGTCGGCTGGAGGAGGCGCCGCCGCCTTATAAACAGAACCGAGCGCGTTTGAGGTGGGAGTGCGCAGTCCTCCCTTCTATGGTTCTAGGCGTGGATCTCCACTCAACAAAAGAAGGCTGGGGGAGGCGCCGCCCCCTTCGACAAAACGGAGCGCGTTGGAGGTGGAAGTGCCCAGTCCTACCCCTTTCGTGGTTCTAGGCTGGGACCTGCACCAACAAAACAAGGCCGATGGATCTGCGGGTCACGGCTAACGCGTCCACCTCGCGACTTAAATCGCGTCAAGGCGCCACTGACGCACCAAGCGACTTTAACTATTTAGTTTAGCTAAATGAAGTGTTACACAGCCGAAATGAATGTGAAAATAGCAGTTACAGACCTGCAGAAATCGTTTTGCAAAGTTTCACTGAGGTTCAATACGAAGAAACAAAAGTGATTTACGCAAAAGATACACGTAAATGTACACCATTTCAAGAATTCTGCTCACCAGATTGAAGTCAAACCTACCAAAACGTTTTCTGCAGGTATGCAACAACTATTAACGCATTCAATTCGCCTTGTAAACGTTTATCGCTTGGGCAAGATCGGCTGCGGCCATGAGGGGCCATCATCAAGAAATAAAATTAAAAAATTCTAACGATAACGCGTTAAACGCCCCCCTTAGTTTGAACACTTACCTCAAAGTCAAAAAGAATTTAATAATATAAAGCCAGAACTATTGCTGATAGCTTAATCATGAATTTCATTCGCCAGACATCGGGCGCACATAATGTCGCCCAGCGGGCCAGCTGTCAACAACGCGCCTTGACAACCACTGAATCAAACCACCAGCCAAGAATTAAAGGGTTCCACTTTCACATTTGCCTCACACTTACCATTAAATGAAATAGAAATTAAAAATATTAGGTCAAAACTCTCTGTGATAGAGCCCAAATCGTGAATTTTATCCGCCTCACATTTAAGACACAAACATGGCGCCGAGCGGGTCAGCTATAAACAACGCCGCCTTGGTGTCCACTCAAACCAACCCAAAATAAATTTTGCTAGTTTTAAATTTAGTAACGACGTAAAATGATGTTGCAGGCCTTTACCAAACAATGATGGGAGCCTCTATGCATTGACAGGGAACACAGAGGCAGACTAATTTCTATCTATTACTGAAAACATGAGCTGAGGACTGACTCTGAGGTTGGCGGTCTGTTTGTTTTGGTAAAAATGAAGTAGGTTTCGAAAGGGCGGTACGGTGGTCACGTGCGAATTTCAGTGGTGTCATCTCTTTCTGGCTCAGTTAACTGAAGCAGAGCTTTGTTTGAACGCAGACTTTGGAGGTTTCTCTTTCGCTCCGCTGACGAGTCGAGCAACCAGAACTTCAAATCAAATTTCCAAAATTTCTGTGAGAGCGATTTTGATAAAACTTCGAAATTGCACTTAGAATATACAATTCTATAACTACTGTAAATTTTATCAAAATCCCTTGGGCCAGATTTTTTTGTCCCATAGGGGCAATGTAGAACAACTGACTAACGTTTCGACTGATCTTAGAAGGCAACTTCGTTGCCTAAAAAGAAAAGAAACTCACGCTCAGGGCTTCAACAATGTCCTCAAAGGGCTCAGGACGGCCCAAGCCGAGAGGATATGTCACAGATGGCGGAGGCACCTGCTCCACGGAGAGGAGAGGTCCGAGAGTGACGGGATCAGGATCGGTGAAACGTTGAAAAACAATCAATAAATATATATATATATATATATATATATATATATATATATATATATATATATATATATATATATATATTGATTGATTGTTTTTCAACGTTTCACCGATCCTGATCCCGTCACTCTCGGACCTCTCCTCTCCGTGGAGCAGGTGCCTCCGCCATCTGTGACATATCCTCTCGGCTATATATATATATATATATATATATATATATATATATATATATATATATATATATATATATATATATATACAATAAAATACAGGAAGTACTATTAACAATGGCAAGGCAAAAAAAAAAAAAAAAAAAAAAATGTGCAAACTTACAAAGCAGGGGTCGAGGCGGCACCCGCACTGCAGAAGAGTCGAAAGACAGAAAATGAAGGGGGATGAGACGGGTATGTTGCGTAAAGGATGGAACGATAACGGTCCAAAAGGGATGGAGGTGTGTAGTAGAAATACATTGGACGCAGATCTAAAAAAAAAAAAAAAAAAAAAAAATAATTATGATGAACTAACATAAGGACGAGAAATTCGAGAAAATAGAAGTTAAAAAGAAGCGTCACTTGGCGTCAATCACGCGGTGCACGGTAGCGTCGCCGGCAATCTGTCCCGCATAATGTTGAACCAGAATATTAGCACTCATGATTATGTGATGCTGAACAACAACTGGTGACGAGATAACAGAAGTACTATAGTGATGGCGATTGGAAGAGAAAAACACGAAACAGTGACGCTCAATACAACGGAGAGACGCTAGACGCTACCAAGTAACGGACAAAAGACGCGACGCATAAGTTAAACAATCGAATGACGCGACGCACACAACCAGGGGAAGTTTTCTTGGAAAAAGTGGAGGGGGTAAGAAGCGACAGCCAATCAGAAGCAAGGACCGAAGCGACCGGCTCGGCAGCGCGGTTCGCGTTCGGGAGACCCGAAGTTCAAACGGATAACGGATCCGACAGACGGCAGACTCCGAGACGCTGATGAAATGAAAATAAACAGCACTAGTGTGGAGAACACTATCAGAAAAGAGAGGAGGAAAGAAGGTAAAGAAATATTTCCAAAAGAAATCGGAAATCCAAAAATCAAACACATCAAGACGACGCAGAGCAACCTCAGGACAAGAGCAACGACGATCAACGGAGGCAGAGGGAATCGACGCTGAATCCTGGATCAGACACACGGAACATCCTTATTTTTACAAGTTAAGTATCCCTTAACCTCAAGAGGTTAAAAGTGTTCAGCAAGTTAAAATTTTAAGGTGTCACGTAGATAGTATTAGCCAGAGGGTAGGAGACACTTAGGGCTAGCAAAGCAAGCTCTAAGGCAGTTGTAGAAAAGTGCAACATTTACTGTCCCAGGATTCATTGTGTGTTTCCGGTATCCTGTTACACCCTTACAGCAACTGCAAGATCTCAAACTGGTACGGAACCCCGTGGTTGACACCCTTGAAGGACTTGACTACTATTAAACAGGATTAATAGTGGGCCGGAGTAGGGGTCATACTAATGCATTGCTACATGCTAGGGGGAAAGTAAATTCGTTTTTGTTTGCACACTGAGTCAGACCAGTAGGGTTGAATAATCCGTAGGTTTGCACAAGGTGGAAGTCAACAGGTTTAGTTAAGGATTTAGATTTTGAAAATAATTTATTGAATTGTATAACGTTAACGTTAGTTCAGTGAATCTTGAATTGCAAAACCAAAAAAAAATTGTAATGAAGACAAAGGCGAAGTCTAGGATGTGATAAGATGTGAAAATTTCTTGAGAGAGGGGGTTCTAAAAAGAGGGAATAGTGTAGTATTATCATCATTATAACCTAACCAGGTCACACGTAAACAAGCAGACGATTCCCTGAGTCCGAGCCACTGTTGGCAGCGACACCCTCTGATACACATGGCCAGGGCCCAGACCAAACTTTTGTTTTACGATCGCCTTTGTTCTTCCTCTTGTTTTGCCAAACACCAAATAAAAGGTGGCGCGAGCCTCGAGCTCTTCGCCATTCTCCACTCATGCGACCTTGTGTCAACATCGAGCTCGGCATTGCCCTACCCAATACTACAGTATGTTTATATATTGTTAAGGGACAGGCGGGTCGGGGTAGCAAGGGTTTATTGGCGGGTTAGTACAAGGGTGCTCTCTGGCCGAAGGCTGGCGAGAGAGTAGCAGGGGCGGCTGGTGCGCGGGCGTTGCTGTGCAGCCGCCAACAACGGGAGCCGCGGAGGCGCCCGGAGGGGAGGTGGAAGGGGGAAGGGCCGGTCAGGGAGCAGGGACCGTCCCCAACACCACCCCCTCTCCTTTGAAGGCGGGCATCATCGCTCAGGAAGGTACGGCGCGAGCCGGTCGACGTGGAACGTCTTGGGTCGGCACCGGGGGCGATCAGGCTGGTGGATCCGGGCCGTGACGTCGTTGATGAGGGAGAGGATGGTCCAGGGCCCGTTCCACCAGCAGTCCAGCTTGGGTGTGCGGCCGCTCTGCCTCTGAGGCTGGTACAGCCACACTCGGTCGCCGGGCTGGAAGGTGGGCCGCTTGGCCCTCACGTCGTAGCGCTCCTTCTGTCGAAGGGCGACGGCGCCGGCGTGCTCCCGCACCTCGTGGTGGATGTCCCGGAGGCGGGCCTGGAGCCAGACCGGGTAGTCCAGGCGGGACGGCAGCTCCGGGGTCCGTGGCGGGTAGCCTCGCGCCAGGCCGGGCGGCAGGTTGAGTTGCCGCCCGAACATCAGCATGGACGGGGACACACCCGTGGTGGAGTGCGGCGCCACGCGGAGGCTCAGGAGCACCAGCGGGGCCTGCAAGTCCCAATCACCTTGGTTACGCTGCACCACCATGGCGAGGTGCTCGGTCAGCGTACGGATAAGCCTTTCGGCTGCTCCGTTAGACTGCGGTCTCTGCGGAGTTGTCCTCGTCTTCCGGATCCCCATGAGCTGCATCACGGCACGGAACACGTGCGACTCGAAGTTGGAGCCGCGGTCTGAGTGCAGCTCGCTGGGGGCGCCGAACCGCGTGAAGACGTGGTCCACGAGAGCCCGTGCCACAGTGTCTGCGTCGGTGGTGCGGATGGGGATGGCCTCGGGCCATCTGGTGAAGTAGTCTACCAGCACGAGCAGGTAGCGGTTGCCCCGGCTCGTCTCCTTGAAGGGGCCGGCGAGGTTCACGCCGACTCGCTCCCACGGCGCGCCCACGTTGTGGAGGGTCAGTGGCGCCCGTACGCGCTCCGGAGGACCTTTCTTTCTGCGGCAGACATGGCACGCACGGCACCACAGCTTCACTTCCTGGCACATACCTGGCCAATAGTAGTGCTGCCGTATCTTCTTGATGGTCTTGTTGGCGGACAGGTGTCCGCCCGCTCCGGGTGCGTCGTGGAACTGCCGGCAGACCGCTGCCATGAGGGACTGGGGGGTGATGACTTGGCGGGTGATGCTGCGGCCGTCGTCGAATCGTCGGTAGAGGAGGCCGTCGGCGACCTCGAGCGACTGCCACTGCAGCCAGAGCGCTTTCGTGCGGGGGCTGCGGCCGCACATGGCGTCCGCTGGCGGTCTCTCCCCCCGGGTGACAGCAGCCAGGATGGGGGCGATGTCCGCGTCACCTGCCTGCGCCGCCGCGACGGCCGACCGAGAAGGGGCGCCGTCGTCCACAGCCCTGGTGCGCTGGACACCGACGAGCTGAGGGTCGCGGCGCGAGCAGTGACGGCAGTCCGGATCGCACGGGCGGCGGGACAGCCCGTCTGCGTTGCCGTGGAGGCGGCCCGGTCTGTGCTGCACCTGGAAGTCATACGCGCCGAGGCGCTCCAGCCAGCGGGCGAGCTGGCCTTCGGCGGTGTCGCGCAGGGAGCATAACCAGACCAGGGCCGCATGGTCCGTGCGGACCCGAAAGGGGCGCCCGGCCAGGTACGGGTGGAAGTGGCGGATGGCCACCACGACGGAGAGGAGTTCCCGTCGAGTGACGCAGTAGTTCCGCTGGGCACGATCCAAAACCTTGCTGTGGTAGGCGATGACCCTCTCGACGCCGTCCTGGGGCTGGGAGAGCACCGAGCCGACGGCAAAGTTGGAGGCGTCGCAGTCGAGCAGAAATTGCTCGCCATTCGGGATCGGGTAGGCTAGGATCGGCGGGGAACTCAGAGCCGTGCGGAGCTGGTCGAAAGCTGCCTGTGTCTCCGTTGTCCACGCGAACGGCTCGTTCTTCTGCGTCAGGCGGGTGAGGGGCGCTGCAACACTCGCAAAGTTTTTCACGAACCTGGCGTAGTACTGTGCCGTCCCAAGGAAGGCCGACAGTCCCTTCTTGTCGGTGGGCACGGGCCAGTTCTTCACTTTGTCCGCCTTGGCTGGGTCGGTCGCGACGCCGGTGCTAGTGATGAGGTGGCCGAGGTACTCCAGCTGGTCCGCGAAGATGGTGCACTTCGCCGGGTTCAGCAGGAAGTGCGCCTCGCGGACCCGGAGCAGTACGTCGCGTAGGCTGGACAGCGCCTCCTCGAAGGTTTTGCCGGGTACGATGACGTCGTCCAGATACACGCGGGAGAGGGCGCGTGGCATGAGCCGGTCCATCAGCCTCTGGAACGTCGCTGGAGCGTTGCAGAGTCCAAACGGCATGCGCTTAAACTCGTACAAGCCGTGGCCTGGTAGGCAGAATGCGGTTTTCGGGCGTGACTCAGCTGACAACGGGATATTCCGGTATCCCCATCGCAGGTCCAGGGAGGAGAACCACGCCGATCCCCGCAGCGAGTCCAGCGTCTCGTCGATCCTCGGTAGGGGGTAGGCATCTTTCCTGGTGACGCTGTTGAGTTTGCGGTAGTCGATCGCGAACCGCGGCTTGCCGTCCTTCTTGGTGAGGAGGACCACAGGCGAGGCCCAAGGGGAGTCCGAGGGGCCGATGACATCCTGGGCGAGCATCTCGCCGATGCACTTGTCCGCCTTCTCCTGTTTGTGCAAGTCTAACCGGCGAGGGGCCTGTTTAATCGGAGTAGCGTCACCTGTGTCGATGTGGTGCTCGACCGCTGTGCAGTGCCCGATTTCACCGGAGCAGGAGAAGACATCCTGGAACTCCGTGATGAGCTCCTGCGCCTGCTGATGCTGGCGGGGGCTCAGGCGGTCGGCACAGGTGCGCAGCAGGTCCTGGAGTGGCTCCGGAAGCTGCGTCGGCTCCGGGCGGCACGGCGTGGCGGACGCCGTCGACGAGCGCGCGACGTCACCAAGGGTGGAAACGCGCAGCTTCGTCAAGCACCTTCCCCTCGGGACGGTGAGCGGGCTGCCGCGGAGGTTGCGCACGCGCATCGCAAGGTGCCCGCGGTCGAGCTCGAGCGGGCCCGCGATCTCCAGGCCGGGCGGTACACTGTCGGGCAAAAGGAGGCAGCTCGTGCGGCTCACCCGTATGACGTCGTCGTGGTGCTGGGTGAAGGCCGAAGGCGGGAGGATGTCCTCGGGGATGGGCGTACTGCTCCCGTCTTCGGGCGAGCCGCCCCCATCTTCGGGCGAGCCGCCCCCGTCTTCGGGCGAGCCGCCCCCAGGCCGAAGCCTTCCTGATGGCTTCGGGCGAGCCGCCCCCAGGCCGAAGCCATCCGATGTTTTCGGGCGCGCCGCCCCCGTGCATGAAGCACCCTCGCCTCCACCGTGCGGTGTGCCGGCAAGGACAGCGGACAAGACGCGCATCGCACTGGAGGGGGGTAAACCAGCCGCCGGACCTTGGCAACCGCCGCCTCCGCCACCAAAGGGACTGGCCAAGTCGCCCTGGGGCGGAGCACCCCGCGGAGCCGGTCGGGCGCGTGGTTCCCCACCATCCAGCCCGTAATCGTCACAGTCCGCCACCCTTACCCTAATGATGGTCTCCGCGTGCGCCGGGATGGTGACGGCGGTGACGGCCGTGACGCGCAGGGCCGTGGTGATGGTGGTGGGTGGGGTGGTGACTCTGGTCAGGGGCACACGGCGGGGGCCGTCAGGGCCCTGCAAGAACAACTCATCTGCCTGAGGGTTGAACTGCAGGACGTGGGCGGCGACGAAGTCCGCGCCCAGGAGGCACTCCTCGTGGATGTCGGCGTCGAAGACGGTCTGGGGCAAGGGGATGCCGCCGACCGTGATGGTGGTGTAGCGGGGCCCATGGAGTGAGCTGGTGGCGCCTCCGCGGAACGCGCCGTCGGCCTTGAAGGACGGCAGGGGGAGCGGCGCCTCGTCCACCGGCAGGAGCCCTCGGCGCACTAGAGTGAGCTCCGATCCGCAGTCCAGCAGGAAGCGCCCGGGACGGCCGGCAAGGGAACCAGAAACCAACCACGAGATTCGTTTGGGCAAACCTGTAGGTGCTGGTGGGCGACGGTCACGGGGTGGTGTTGGGGACGGTCCCTGCTCCCTGACCGGCCCTTCCCCCTTCCACCTCCCCTCCGGGCGCCTCCGCGGCTCCCGTTGTTGGCGGCTGCACAGCAACGCCCGCGCACCAGCCGCCCCTGCCACTCTCTCGCCAGCCTTCGGCCAAAAAGAGCACCCTTGTACTAACCCGCCAATAAACCCTTGCTACCCCGACCCGCCTGTCCCTTAACAATATGGATAAATATATATAAATGCATATATATATATATAAATAATAATTATATTATTATTATTATTATTATTATTATTATTATTATTATTATTATTATTATTATTATTGCGGCCACCGGGCGAGCTGTAGTAATGGGCGAATAGCCAATGACACACGATCGCCAAAATTTGTGCGAATAGATTTACCTAATACAAAATTAGAGAGCATGATTTAGAATTTGAACTAAATTTTTCAAGAGCACTGACATAATGGACTAGAAAGAAACACAAAATTAACGTGCATGATACTTGGTTCATGCAAAACAAAATTGGAAACAAAACAAATCAAAACGAGAGAGAATAATTAGGGTTTACCCTGGTTCCGTCGCTGCTGCTCTCGCAAACGATGGCGCTCATCAATTTCTAGCATCCGCCGCCAAAAGAATTGCATCAATTCCTGCTGCATCTCAATCGCAGCCTCATCAGGGTAGCGCCTGAGCTGCGAGACCAGGTATGCAGCCCACACCGAGTTGTGGTCCTCGCGAGGGGCCCGGTCGGCCAGCGTGTCGAGCCGCCTGTCCAGGTCGCAGTCGGCTTGGCCGTGGGCCCGCTGGGCGTGGCCTGGGACGGCGGCTCCACGTCCTGCTGGGTTGGCCGGTGGCGGCCTTCATGCTGCCCCAGCCGCAGCCCCACGCACACGCACATCCTGAGGCGGAGGGTCGTCCGGGTTCCCTTCGGGCCCACCCTGAGCTGCTGCCCCCGCCGCCGCTCGTGCAGCTCGTCCGCGAGCTAGCGCGGCCTCCCTAAGGGCCTCCCTGTCGAAGGCCGGCGCGTTGGGACGCGGTGGGCAGTTGGGTTGCAGCTGAGGTAGTGACCCGGGTGACCTCTGGCGGAGCTGCTGTTGGGGTCGCGGGCGCGGTGTCGACAGTGGCAGCTGCTGTTGGGGTCGCGGGCGCAGTGGCGACAGTGGCAGCTGCTCCGGCCCCGGCAGCAGATCCTCTTCCGGCAGCAACCCCAGTGCTCGCTGTTGCTCCAGGTCGAGGTGCAGCTCCAGGTCGGGCTGCAGCTTCAGGTCAGGCTGCAGCTCCAGCTCCTGCTGCACCTGCTCCGGGTCCTGCTGCTGCTCCGGCTCCTGCCACAGCTCCGGCTCCTGCCACGACCCCGGGTCCTGCTGCAGCTGCTCCGGCTCCTGCTGCAGCTGCTCCGGCTCCTGCTGCAGCTCCGGGTCCTGCTGCTGCTGCTGAAGCCTTTACTGCTGCTCAAACTGTTGACGCAGGCCCACGTTACGCATCAGGCGTCTCTCCCAAGGTATCTCCAGCCGCACAACCCGCACGGGACCACCCGGGAGCGGGCTACCGGCGCGCTGAGAGGGTCCATGGGCACCAGGCAGCTGCGGCCGTGGGGCTGGGGCGCGCTGAGGCACTAGAGTGTTTCAGCAAAACACCTTTTGCAGATATCAAACACGTTCGTGGTCTCAAATCGATGGTTTTGGTAAGTAACCCACAGATCCGAAGTCGTTTTACTCTGCGATAAACCATAGCCGTGCCCCAAGGGGCCTAAGTGGGGCCTAAATGAGTCGAAATTCAAAGTATGAAAAATTTGTATTGAAGTTGGCCTTATGGGTAAACACGTCATTTTGAGACCCTCTGGGCGAAAATTTCGTCCGTTTTGCCGTATCTGTCGTACTTTTTGAGATATAGACAATTTTTTGTCAATTTTGGAGCTTTTTTGAAAACATTTCGAAAAACTCCTCCTGAAGTCCGAGTTTTGGGTCAAAAGTGTCGAATTAGGGCTTGTTTTCATCAGAAAGACGAACTCTATCAGATAAAATTTTGCGCGGGGCAGGAGCACTTGAGAAGCGCCTTGCAAAGTTGCTCGAAATTGCTTAAAAATGGCTAAAATTTGAAAAATCAAAATTCCACAGGGACGTCCCACCGCCCCGCGCAAAATTTTATCTGATAGAGTTCGTCTTTCTGATGAAAACAAGCCCTAATTCGACACTTTTGACCCAAAACTCGGACTTCAGGAGGAGTTTTTCGAAATGTTTTCAAAAAAGCTCCAAAATTGACAAAAAATTGTCTATATCTCAAAAAGTACGACAGATACGGCAAAACGGACGAAATTTTCGCCCAGAGGGCCGCAAAATGACGTGTTTACCCATAAGGCCAACTTCAATACAAATTTTTCATACTTTGAATTTCGACTCATTTAGGCCCCACTTAGGCCCCTTGGGGCACGGCTATGGTTTATCGCAGAGTAAAACGACTTCGGATCTGTGGGTTACTAACCAAAACCATCGATTTTAGACCACGAACGCGTTTGATATCTGCAAAAGGTGTTTTGCTGAAACACTCTACTGAGGCACTCGCACAGGCGGAACAGGCAAGTGCTGCTGCTGCGCTTGCTGAAGCTGCAGATGTGGGGCGCGCTGCACATGCTGTTGCTGCTGTGGATGCTCCTGCTGCTGCAGGTGTGGGGCGCGTTGCACCTGCCGTTGCTGGTGTGGCTGCTGTTGCTGGTGTGGGGGGCGCTGCACCTGCTGTGGCTGCAGTGGTTGAGCCTGCTGCTGCAGCTGCAGGTGTGAGGCGCGCTGCACCTGCTGTTGCTGCTGTTGCTGCTGTTGCTGCAGTGGCTGCGCCTGCTGCTGCAGCTGCATGCGATGGGCGCGCTTCGGCGGCTACTGTGGCTGGGGCGGCTGCACGTCGATGCCGACGTGCTGGGCCAGCCGCCGGACCATGGGGTTCAGCTCTGCAGCCTGGCTGACAGCCTCCTCCTGAATATATATTTTACATCAGAGGAAGATCGACCGGAGGACGGGAGAGAGGCTGAGGGAGAATCCCGCTGATGTCAGAGGGAGGGGCGAAGACTTGCTTTTTGCTTACATTCAGTAGATCGTGGCATGGGTCATACCCATCAGGCAGGCGCTCTTCCCCCCGGTTCACTGCCATGGTGGTGAGTCACCTCAGTGCTTTCGTGGTCGCCGAGCTCGAAAACCCCGCGCCCCTTTCCTGCAGTCCCTTAGCTCCTTCCAGGCTCACTTGCCCCCACTGTAGAGCAGGGAAACGAGCGAGCGCAGAAGCTCGTATGCGTCCGAAAACGACAGGTTAGAATGAGACGCTCGAACAACAACTTCGCATCCTCTCACTCTCACCTATTGTTTCCGGACGTATACGAGCCCTCTGCGCTCGCCCGTTTCCCTGCTCTACCCCACTACATCCTCATCTGCACAGTGATTCCAGTGCGCGCAATCGTAATGCGTAGGCCCACCCCGTGAGTGCAAAACCTGCCGTCTGATTCCGAAGATCGCTTTCTTACCTCCGTCCTTGTCGCACCTGGCGGTCCCCTATGCTTAGAATGGCCCTATTAGTCCAACAGGGAGGGAGGCGACAGACCGATCTTCTGAATCAGGCGGCAGAGCGCACTCGCATCCTCAGCGGTGAGTGCGTGTACCGGAGTCGCTCTGCTGCCCCAAGATCCTTCTCACATTACGAACTGCCCCGCACCCTCGGCAGACTCCCGGGAAGTGCGTGCACTAGAATTGCTGTGTTAGTGAATCAACAAAATGCACGGCCGCGCCCGCGCGCTTGTGTGCGAGTGGCTTCGGCTGGCCGCCCGTCCCCGGTCCCCGCGCCCGTGCCGCCCCGCGCCCATCGACTCGTGCTGCCGCCGCAGCGGCCCCCATGGAGATGAGCGGCCCCGCGTGCTCCACGACGTGGACGTGCTGTCGCCGCGCGTCGGGAAGCGTCCCCTCCGTCCCGCGCCGCATTCGCAACACCACGTCCTGTGCTGGCGGCCCTCATGGAGCTGCTGTTCCCGCCATCTATCCGGTCCGCGCCGCGCCGATCCCCTGAAGTGTCTATTCCGTCCTATCATCGTAGCTCTCGAC
>JAHWGI010001218.1:0-10969 GCA_029379305.1 Frankliniella fusca
ATCTCCGCGCTGGTCTCAGACTGGCGGCCGAGGGGGCATCCACTCCCAAATATCGCGGCCCGACTACTCCCTAATACATCTATTACTTGTAATAGATTTCTATTACGCCTAATACATTTCTATTACGGATATTACATGTATTACTTACTATTACCTCTATTACCTGACTATTACGCATCTATTACAGCTATTATACTCACATTACAGGTAATACTCGACTATTACAAAACTAATACACCTCCATTACCATTAAAATTTCGCGCCAAAGTATTGTGGGATGAACTTCCGCAGTAGTGACTGCCAATAGTGGATACTGTATACACCACGTAGCAGGTAGTAATGAGGAATCCGCTATGGGAAATTGTTACCTATCTTCCTTCACTGTTAGTTATTGCTTATCTTTCTCTCTCTCTTCCTCCGTATTTTGGTAATTCGGAAAAAGTTTTCATTCGTTTATAAGATGGAGTAGAATACTGGACTACTCGTCTAGTAATAGATTTTGTAATACCCGTAATATTCGTGTATTAGGCGTAATAGATGTAATATCTCTGTAATAGCCGTAATAAATGTGTAATATGTATAAGAGTCGCGTAATTGGTGTAATAGTTGTGTAATATAATGTAATAGGTGCGTAATAGCACGTATTTGTTTAGTAATAGATGGTAATATTCACGCAGCAGTTAAGAAATGCGGTTAAATATCGTCTCTGGGACATCAGATTTTTCTAATTTACTCGGCACTCTCTCCCTTGGAGTCATTCGTCGTGCCTTGGTCATTCCCTATGGAAAAGGTAGGGGTGCAGCTGGGGAGGGGGAGGGGGAGAGGGAGAAGCACTGTGCCTTCCCGCCCGCCAATCACGCCCCAACGACAACGACTCTTCGTTGCGCCGGCCACCTTGCGTTTTGCCTCCGTGTTCCAGGTATCGTCCGACTTTTATGTCCCTCTCCCCCTCCCCAGCTGCACCCCTACCTTTTCCATAGGGAATGACCAAGGAACGACAAATGACTCCAAGGGAGAGAGTGCCGAGTAAATTAGAAAAATCTGACGTCCCAGAGACGATATTTAACCGCATTTCTCAACTGCTGCGTGAATATTACCATCTATTACTAAACAAATACGTGCTATTACGCACCTATTACATTCTATTACACAACTATTACACCAATTACGCGACTATTACACCTATTACTCATTTATTACGGCTATTACAGAGATATTACATCTATTACGCCTAATACACGAATATTACGGGTATTACAAAATCTATTACTAGACAAGTGACCCGACTAATACACGAGTGGATGCCCCCTCGCTGGCGGCTTACCCTGTGGTGAAATACAGGCTAAACTTTTTAGATTTTTATCATAAAATAGATTTCAAATAAGCTCTGCGATAAAATTGCGACCAAGGGAGAGAAAAGTTGAAGGAATTCCCTTCGTGTGCACCATGCGCATTTCTCGAAAAACGTGAGACTTTTTGTGATCCGCAGCTCCGCAGCAGCCTCTGGAAGAGCAGGGCGTGGTGGGGCGTGGTGGGGTGTCGCCGCTCTGCCTTCGTCTCCTCTTTGCAACGCCGGAGGTCTGTCTGTATGTCAACTCACGTACCGGCATTTTTATCTGAAAAGTAATAACCGCTTGCAGCGGAGGGCGGCCGCTCGAGGCGCGAGGAGCAGGGCGGGGCGGGGCGGGGCGGGGCGCTCCGCGGGGCGCGGCGGCGGCTGTAAAGAAGCTTGAAATATGGTCCGGCCGTGCGCGCGGAGCGTGCGGAGCGCAAGGTGACATTGCAGATCACCCGGGGATCAATCTTCGGTCGCGACGACATCTCCTCGCCACGCCACAAACGGAGACAGGCAAAACAAGGCGGACGCGTAACACAAAAACATAAAGTAAAAAGAAGAAAGGATACATATGCGTGCGCCGGGGGATTTGAACTCGCGGCCACTCCTTCTTGACCAGTGCGGTCGTGCTGGTTAGGTCTGGCCGCGGTGACAGATGCTCTATTTGTCTACACCTGTGGCGTACCACAAACGGCAGCAGGCGGTCCCTGCCTGAAGGCCGTCGCGGTGTAACGGGGCCCAGCGCGGGCAGGATGGGCTGCGCAGGGGGTTTGCCCCGGCCCGGCGGCCTCTCATGACGGTACGACCCAAGGGGCGGTCAACTCGAAAAAAACGTGTACACAGCAATACAAAATACATGAAATACTATGGAATACCAAAAATACGAGAAATACACAAAAATACAAGAAAATACTTAGAAATGCAAGGAAATACAAGAAATACCGCAAAATAGCAAAAATACATAGAAATACGTAGAAATACATAGAAATACCGTGGTAAAACTTGGCAATTCTGTAAAACACATCCAGTTTTACGTGCCCAGACGTTAGAGCACTTACATGTAGCCATAAGTATTACGGCCACTTCGTTGCAAAACCGAATTAACATATTTGTTTACTTTCCTTTTGTTCTGCTCTGTCAGGGACTCAATGATACTTCAAGAATTTGTTATTGTTTGTGTTGTTATCGCCATCGTCACCTGCCAATGCATACACACGAAGGGTTTTGCCCAGGTACAGTGGAAAACGTGTGGGCGCCAAGTCCAGAAGTTCTGGACAGAATTCTCAGGAACTACGTGGAATTAGTCTTATGACCCAAGTTATTTAGAAAGGGGAAAAGTAATTCTATTTGACAGCAGAGTCAACTGAGGACGAAATATTACAATTTTGTTCGAAATTATGGTAATGTTACACATAGTTACACTGTGAAAAAAATTTCATTACATTTTCATTACATTGTAACTAAGCAGTTTTCATTACAATTTCATGACAATGTAATGAAATTTTCAATACTTTTATGTAATGAAAATTAATGACACGTGTCATTTAATCAAAGACAAAATTAATACAGAAATTTCTTCCGGCAACCACTCTACTTATTAGTCATCTGCCTTACGGAACCAACGTCCTCCGCAGAGGGTTCATACAGATGGAGAGACTACTCGGACATTAAAAAGTCTAAGACAATTCAAAAAATGAAAAACGCACGTGAGGAGTGTTTTGTCCTCTCCGTCCAATGCTCTGGAAATTGGCAGTGGAGGTCATCTCGCTGCCCTTCCTAGTCAGCCGCGCGCAAGAAATTCCATTCGGTTCCCCTAACTCCATCTAGCGGCAGAAATCAATACTACTTTATGTCATGAAAATATCCTAAAAAGTAATGAATTTGGAGATGATATGAAATTTCAGAACAGAGTAATGAAATGATCATAAAATTTCATTACACTGTAATAAATTTCAGAGTGTCATTAAATTTCATAACACTTTCATTAAAAGTAATCTACAAAATGTCATCAAATTTCAAACATTTTTAACAGTGTAATGAATCAAAACCATAACTTTAGCAACACAGTCAATCGAAATTGTATTAATTGGTCCTCAGTTGACTCCGTTAAATACTATTACACATCCCCTTTCTGAATAACTTGAGCCCTTAGAATAAATCCACATTTTCTTTGAGAAAAGCTAGTCTAGAAAGCCAGCTAAGAACACAACAATTGTAGGAGCACCAGGCTGGTCAAGGCTCTCTTCCTTATCGACTTCCTTATCGAATTTGAAACTGGCACGATTCAGGCACTGACGTGACAGCATACGAAATTACACCAAATTACATTGAAATACTCAGAAATACGTAAAATACAAGAAATACTCAGAAATTCACGGAAATACATAAAAATTACATGGAAATACACAAAAATACACTAAGATACATCGGAATACAACAGAAATACAAGAAATACAAGCCAAACGTACACAGAAACACACGAGTTGGCCGCCCCTCGTCTGAGTTTCAGTTGTGAGAGGTCAAGACGATTCTTCTCCCAGTTTGCTCGTAGGGTCAATTTTAATAGTTTGCACTGTTCGTCTCCGTAAAGGCTATGAATGTCAAAACCTCCTTAGACACCCTCCTGACCTTTCTTGGTAAAATGTTTACAGGTCTGGACGGTCTGCTGTTCAATACTCGAATGATGTATTTGCCTGAAAGAGCACGGCTACATAGGTAGTCGTTGCTAGTATGATCTATTAAAAAAAAAATGCACATTTTACGGGACGGAATAGAGAATAAGAGTGAAATAAAGGTTACTTTACACTCACCGTAGTAGTAAAATTTGTGTCGATTTCAATCATTCCCCATACGCTGAACGTCCGTTGCCGGTCGATTTGCTTAATAAACATACTAACCTGTCATATTTTGCTTGGTTTAGTAAAAATATTGATCTTGATTTTAAAAAAAATACTTAATACATTAATAAATCTAACTCATGCTGCGTACTTCTTGAGTATCTTGATTGTTTAGCGACCCAGTCTTCACAAGATAGCCTTGCAAAACTTGCTTACATGTAGTGCTCTGGAATTCAAGAAAATTATGCCACTTTTTTTTAATATTTGTAAGAATAACTTACATATTCATTGTGTGTGATCTGTTTTACTTATAACCTCGAAGAACAACCACTGGCAGCTGAAGCTTAAAACTGCGAAGTTCAAAAGGCGGACGATTCCCGAGATCGCCGACGTCAGTGCTGTCCTGGATGCTTTCAAGCAAGCGATCTCCACCAGGCTGTGGGACAGGAACAAGGACGGCGCAACGAGCGAGCACAGGATGGTCAGGAGGATGAACTCCTGGATGGGACAAATGTTGTGTTACACATTATTGTATGGGTCAACTTCTTTGGGGGCACTAATCGTATGTGTTGTTTTTCTTTTTTAGGCACGAAGTAGCCTTCTGGTTCTGTGTCAGGATGCGATTTTTTTTTTATTAGCACGGCCCCTCACCTAAATCCTGATTTTTCAATACGATTTTGATAAGACTAGGCAGAGAGGTAGAACTCGATCTCCTTAGTTCACTGCCGAAACGCAAGCCCAAAGTCATCGAACATCGAACTTTTTTGAGAAATTTCGATCTAAAATCTCCGTTTCTATGGAAATACTCGACTTGTCTCAGGAAAACAGCGTGGAAAGGGGAGGCGAGCCGAGTCGCCATTGTTGCGGCTGCTCAACCCCTCGGCGCGGCGAGCAGGGGAAGAGGACCGCGGCCGGGGACTTGTTGATTCAACTCATGCATAGTAGATCAAAAAACAAAATTTGGAACGACACGTTAGAATAAAAATGTAAAAGCGTTGTTCGAATGCCCATTGCACAACGAGCCTACAGTTCAAATATCAAGCTGATCGGACAATTTTTACTGAGAGTAGCTTCTAAATCGATTGAGCTAGAAAGCTAAAATTTGGCATGTGACCCGCCGAACTAGTGAAACAAATTCAATAACATGACCCAAAAAGCTAGAATTTTTAAAGTAAATTTCTACATAAACCACCATCTACCGAATTATTTAGTGAAACAAAAACATTAAATAACTTTGTGCCTACCAGGATATCCTGAATTTTTTTTTAAAGGAAATTCTTCGACTAATTACGCCGCTCCATAATTTGTACGAAAGAGTAGCTTCCTGAGCACGGTCCTTCGTGTACCTGGTGCACGATGATGTTCGCGATACATATGTCGTACAGCATGTGTTGCCTGAGGCGAAGGCCTCTCCAAATCTGCGCCCCAGAGTCGCTATCCTAGGTGGCAGAATGTGAAGACACTACTGTGAGAAGTATTCTGTTAACTCTTATAAATGACGATTACTTTTGTTGAATCTGCAACTCTGACTTGATGTTATTACGTAACGCAAGAACCTCAAAAGAATGAATGACTGCCAACTAACGTAGACATTTTCCACGTACGTGAGGTCCCAGTCCCTCCTTGTCCGTCGAGCTGCTGGACTGCCCGAGGAGGCGCAGCGCCGCGGTCTGACTGCAGTCCCGGCGCAGGTCGGCGGTGAGCGAGCCGACCACCACCATCGGATACAGCATGAGCACGAAGGTGGTGATATCCTAGTAAAACAGCGCGGGTTGTCAGCCTGACGGGACCTTGCCGAGGGGTCCATCACTCGGTTCAGGAGCGTACCCACCATTACCGATTTCCTGTGAAGACCAACAGTTCCCGGTAAAGTGTTCGGATAAGCTTTGAAGTTTATGAGATTTCTCAATTTTTTAACGACTGAAAACCCAAAACTACGTGGGGAAACAAGGGAAGAGGTATTTTCGGGAAGCGATTGCCAGTGATTATTAGACAAGGTGTGACACAAGATTACCAGAATGGTGGACCCCTAGATGCGTACCCAGAGAGTACGATGGACCTACCTGCACATTCAGGATAAAGCAGTACGCAAAATAAGTCCCGGTCCTGGTGGTGCCGATAATCGCCACGGAGTCGGGTGTGAAGGCCCTTAGGTTGTCCGCGAACAAGACCATGTGCAAGGGGAAGGCCGAGGCGAGCGCGGCCGTGGCGGTGGCCCCCCGCGCGCCCAGCGGCACCCGCTGTCTGTACAGGCGCAGGCACTCGAGGACGTTCACCAGGGCATGTCTGCGCGGCACCGCGGCCAACATCCCCACTCCTCGAAACGCCGCGAGGCCGCTCTCGAGCGTGCTCCGCGTTATGTTTCTCATCCTGAAGTCCCAGTTGTATGAGACGCCCCAAAGCTGTCGGGTAAAATAAATAATTCAACCTTTCAAACAGAAGATATTCTGTGGTGTGAGCTGCGTGTAATGAAGGAAAGCGTTGAGATCCAAATTATTAATCGGATGTCCGTCGAGCGTGCCTTTAGCGTGCCCGTAGGTTGCCATCTCTCTCACTCCAGGCAGGCCCTACACTTTTAAACAAAGTCTTCGAATACGATTGAAACACTTAAAAGTGTTCAACTCCGCAGTTGCATGCAACTGCGGAGTTGAACATCCTTTTGTAGCTGGGGCTCACTCTACCGGGGAAGTAACCAACTGGGGAGTTAGACCCTTTCCAGTGCACAAATATCGAGTTGAACACTTCAAAGTGTTGAAGGGTTGAACACTTTGTGTATCAGTGTAGCGAGGAGCCGGTGATGGTCCTAACGCTGGAGCTGCGTAAGAGGTGTGGGCTGCAAGCCGGATAGCTCCTGGACGCGGCTCATCATACTCACAGGCATTCGCTCCGACACACTCTGCAAATCTTCGTGCGTAGTAATTTGCCAATTTAAACTGCAAAACTTAAGTTCTGCGGTTAAACTGCAGAACTTTTTTTGTTCCACATTCATAACTGCAGAACGCTTTAGTTCTACACTTGTAACTGCAGAACTCTTTAGTTCTGCACTTACAACTGCAGAACTTTCTATCCAGTTTTTAGTGCAGAACTACTAGAGAGTTCTGCACTTGCAAGTGTAGAACTAGGGCAGGGAGTTATGCAGTTACAAGTGTAGAACTAAAGAGTTCAGAACTCTAGTTCTGCACTTATAACTGCAGAACTTCAATTTTGAAGTTCAAAGTGGCAAACTAGTACACACTTTGCCCCACACTTTGCCTCAGGACGCCCAAAACCTGCTTTGTTAAGATCCCACAAGTTAGACCCAACTTTGCAGCCCTGTGGCTCCTGAACGGTTTGTCCTAAAAATATGAGCTAAAGCTCATTGGCTTCCTTGGCTCTTTTTCTACTAGAAGGTGTCAAGGAAATGTCAAAATTCCGAAAAAAAAAGTTCAAATACCCAAGATTTGGGTACTTTGTAGTAAATTTAGACGTTTTTTGGCCAAAATATCAACTTTATTCGTCGTGCACGACCGATGGGTCGAATCTGTGGCCTTGTTCCTTGGCCAATTTTACGGGGGAAAACCAAGTTTTAATCACCTCGGACTAAAAACCTGGACGTTATCCAAAATACCCAAAATGAAGGGTAAAAAACGTAAATTGCCTACAGCTCAGTCAATAATTTTTTTTTCGATCTAAAATTTTAGTTGGAGAC
This sequence comes from Frankliniella fusca, assembly GCA_029379305.1. Taxonomy (NCBI): domain Eukaryota; kingdom Metazoa; phylum Arthropoda; class Insecta; order Thysanoptera; family Thripidae; genus Frankliniella; species Frankliniella fusca. The sequence continues at coordinate 7,862 of JAHWGI010001218.1, forward strand.
TCCCACCTAGGTACGCAACCTGCCCATCAAATATCGTCAGAATCCGAGATGGTCGATGTCAGGTCCTGTCGCTTTTAAATAAATTTGCTCATAAACAAAATTTTCTTGTGTCATCTTGTAAGCGAAGAGTCCTAGTTTCACATACGTCAACCTGAAAGTTGTACGATCACTCGCTGTTGAGAGCCCCACATTCTCGCAAAGCAGTCTAAAAATTGTCAATTTTCGTGGCGCCTGAAAACGCAAGTTTGGCATTTTTTGGAGAGAACAGTATGCAAGATATCTGAAATATTTCTTCAAATCTAGATTCCAGGTGGTCGAACCTTTCCAGCGTCCAGCGAACCCTCGGAAGCTTTACTCCGGATACCCGTTTTCGAATTAGGGACGTTATTGGTAGAAAACAGTTAAATGTCCAGCTTTAGGGAGCAAGTCCGGATTTAGGAACAATTATTGTACCTGCTTCGTTTGAAGCAAAACTTGTTATGTTGACGGTGCTTGCTTGTATTTTTTTGAGTTTAATACTATTTTAATTTCAATTGTTTCATTTTGGCATCCTTTTTTACTTCCCAGTTTTTGTCGTTTTGTTGTAAAAAACGGAAAACAAATGGTTGAACACCGTGCTGTCCAATGGCAATATGGAATCGCCGTTCATTGCTTACTAGAAACTGGACGAGGATGACGACGAGGAGCACCGCGCAGGCAGAGGTCGTCCCGCGCGGCCTGCACCGGCTGGGCCATCCCCGCACCTGGTGCACGGCCACGGCGCCGCCCACCAGCCCCAGGCACCGCCAGGGCGCGAGCATGACCAGAACTGGTAACAAGTTTGCGAAGATATATGCACAGTATGTCCACAGTTATGGAGAGATTTTGCGTACATGACATTTGGACACAATTTTAAATGTTGTCCTTGGTTGGTAACGTTTAAAAATGCCTGTAGACTGTCTGCAAAATTGATGCAAAACAGTCCACTATCATGTCCCCACGAACAATCTTTTTTGTTTTGTTTTAAGTCACCGACAAAATTATTGTAGGCAGCACTTTTCGTAACAATTTTTATATTCACTGAATCTGGGGACAAAAACGGAAATGTCCATAGACTTTTAGGGTGTGGGAAAATTTTCTACGAAGTGGAGCTGTAAAATCACAATCACCAATCGTAAAATGACAAGCACTGCCTATCGACTGGAAATTCAATTACAAGCAAAAATGGTCTGCCGTAAATTAACAATACTTCTCATAAGTCGCAATTTACGAAACAAATCGTAAGTCTACGAAGAAAATAATTCACAGAGATCTCCTGTGCCGCTCGCCGCGGCGGCCAGCAGCCCCTCACACACTGGCAAATCAAAAATATTTTCAGTAGTTTTAGGTTAACACTTGACGATTTTGAGTTTGTACAGGTACAGTGGAATACAAGGGGAAGAGAAAGCACTGCGGAAAGACGCTGTTTCAGGCAGAGGCGTCGATTTTTTACAATTATTTTTGTACATATTTTGCGACCCTCTGAGTTTATTATTTTTTTTTCTGACGATAATTATTAGATTAACTTCGAAATTCTTCCTTAAACTAGGGTTGTGAAAAAACAATGTGTCAAATAAATTTATTATTTTCTGCATACAAAGGAGTACACTGGAAAAACAAAGGTAGGACTTAATGCCTTTCTAGGGGTGTGAAATTTTAATGCCTTTGCAAAGGCACAAAATTGTCTAAAGGCATTAAAATTCAACACCTTTGAGCAGTCTAAATGCCTTTGCAGGGGTGCTAATTTTTAATGCCTTGGTTAAGACATTAAAACCCTTCTCGTCCTACCTTTGTTTTTCCAGTGTATTGGGGAATTAGTAGTGCACATGGGCATGTTTGCAGTAGATGGTGTGCACATCATGCCCCATTAAATTCCCCCCCCCCCCCTCTCTCTATCTCTCGCTCGCTCTCGCACTGTCTTCGTGTAGGGTGATATGAATATTTACTCTTACGTTTTGTTCCTTTAATTGGTGAGTATAGATATATAGTTTTGGAAACGTAAAAAACACCAACATATTTGATTTCTTACACTGTTAAAAATAGTTCTTGAGAAACAACTCTTTTTGTGATGACCGTGTTGTTGGCCAACAGGCATGTTGTTCGAGAACAGCCGTGTTGTTCGAGAACAACACAAGTTGCTGCAAAACAGTGGTATGTGGTATGTTAAGAAGAATAAAAAAAATGTCCCAGACAACTTTGTGGTTATCCTCCTGAACAACTTCTGTTGTAACTGGACAAGATTTATTGTGACTGGACAACTTCGGTCGTAACTGAACAACTGTTTAAAATATATATTACTGGACACTTTTTGTTGTTGGCGGACGACTTTTGGTGTTGCTCAAACATCATCGTTGCTGCTTTACAAGTTGTGTTGTAGTACAACAATACTTGTCGCAATTAAAATCTAGCAACGAATTCGCTGTTAATTATTCACAGCCTTTTTTTATTTTGCCCCGTGAAGCGTGCTGTTCACCCTACCTTTGTCTTTCCAGTGTGAGTGCACTATTGGCAGTTGTCGCGAGTCCTCCGCAGCCATGCGGGCGGAGGGAAGGGCCCGCGACGTCTCCTCGCCGTGGCACCGTCCGACTGGCCTGGCCCGGCAGGCTAAGCGCCGGGCCGGGCGCGACCACTCTCTTTATTCGGTGCGGAGTGAGAGATTGGGAATCGACCAGAGGCTCGCCGCTCTCCAGCCTTTGTGCACGCCGGTGCGTCACCTAGCACCGCTTAGAGTCCTAGACTCTAGCACCGCTCAGTCTGGCCGGCCGCCGCTCGGGTCGCCGCCTTAGTAAAGTAAAAGCTGGCTGTGAATGCCCCCCCCCCCCCCCGTGAGCTACAGTGTGATAGCCATCGATCCGTTCAGCTCGCGGTGTGTTTTCACCGTAGGCTACACGGGGTGAATGTCACTGAAAGGCTCCGCTGAAAGCGCCCTGTATCAATTTCGGAATCCTCAAGAGCGCGCCGCGGTTTCGGCGGATGCGATGTGCTGTTTTTCCACTGAGAGAGAGAGAGAGAGAGAGAGAGAGAGAGAGAGAGAGAGAGAGAGAGAGAGAGAGAGAGAGAGAGAGAGAGAGAAGGGCAGCGTATCTAAAA
>JAHWGI010001219.1:0-78929 GCA_029379305.1 Frankliniella fusca
AGAAGAGGGAGGGTGGTTAGGGCGAATAAAAAAGGGTACAGGTAGATACCACAGGAAGAAATATTTTTTAAATAAAGATTTGGTGGGGAATTTTTTCGGATTTTTTACCACTGTTCTGCGCTGTAGCAGGAGGACCCCTTGACACGACAAAAGTGTCCCATGTCCGTCGCACGCCACCCGCAACACGTGACACCACAATCTTGATTTTTCCTAAAATTCAGCAAAATGACCAGGTCAAAAATCTACGTTGCACTAATTGATATCAGCCGTCTGGATCGACACCCGGAGTGACAAACTGCGGACCAGACGGTAAGTGTGTGAAAGCCGTTTTCGTGGGGGTTGCAACCCTAACTTTCCAACCCCACGCAGGGGATGAGGGGCGAATGCGGTGTCGCCGCAGCGGTCACGTGTACAATGTGATGCGAGCCCCTCAGGCCACCTCGCACACCAATTTTGATGTGATTCGGTGCATTCGTCGTTACCTTCTGGATCACAAACAAGCAGGCCCGCCCTCCGCTCCTAAGTCGCGTATTGCGCATGCTTCGCTTTGCTACGCTGGCAACTCCGTTCGGCAGGGGGCGTGCCTGCTTGGCCTGCCGGCGGCGTTCGGTCGGGCCGGCATTCTCTTCGGAAAGAGGCAGTTTGTAACGGTGCACCACCGAAACTACAGCCCTCCCTTCCGCTTTGAAAACGTGCCGATATAGTGACTAGGCGGTCAGTTATTCGGCAAAAGAGGGGAGTCGGAAATCTCGAAAAATGTCGAAATATGTGAGTTCGGCCTCAGATGGAACGGTCGAACTCGGACTTTATTTGGCAGCAGTTGGCAACACTGAATTACGCTCGTCGAAACGATTTTAACGATATAGGCGTCGAGGGGTGTCGAAAATTTCAAAAATTGTCGAAATATGTCGAAAATTGTCGAAATATGTAGAAATACGTCAAAAATGTCGAAAAATCTCAAAATATCTTTAAGCTGTTGAGATATATCGAAAAATATGGAAAATGTCGAAAAACATCGAAAATTATCAAAAATGTCAAAAAATATCAAAAATTACCGAAAATTATCGAAAATTATCGAAAATTATCGAAAATGTCGTAAAATAACGAAAAATATCGCAAACGTCGAACAATATCGAAAAATATCGAAAACCAACGAAAAATGTCGAAAATATCGAAAAATATCGGATCAAATGTCGAAATTAATCGAAATGCTTGAGTTTTGACGATTGGCAACACTGGAAATTGAAAAACGGTTGGCACCACTGAATTGCGCTCGAAAAGACGGTTCTAGAGAGGTGCGGGTCGATGGGGTTCGTAAAAGTTGAAAAGTGGGTCAATTTTGGGTGCTTTTTACAGTGTAGTCGCGAGTTGGGTCCTTTTCATCGAAAAACGGTGGGCGCCATTGAACTGGACGCGAAAAGACACTTCCGTGGAGGTGCAGCTCGATGGGGTTGAGAAAAGTTGAAAACTTGACCAATTACGGGTGCTTTTTACAGTGTAGTCGCGAGCTGGGTCCATTTTTTCGTAAAACGGTGTGCACCATTGAACTAGACGCGAAATGACGCTTCCGGAGAGGTACGGGTCGACGGGGTTGGAAAAAGTTGATTTTTTTTTATTTATTCTGTGAAAACTTTAATAATTTTTTTCAGTGCCTTAATGAGGGTTGGCAGGATTTGCACCAGGCGTTTCGGTGTCCAGGAGTGACCCTTAAGATACCCTAAAAATTTCAACTCTCTAGCTCAACTCCTTCGAGTGGAACAGACAGACAGACAAACAGACAAACAGACAGACACCAGATCGATTGCATAAGCCCGCTCTGAAGCTTTTTCAAAGCAGAAGGGCGGGCTAAAAATGCAAAATCGTGTAAATTTCAACCCCTAAGTTTGCACCCCTTTTTCTCCTCAGCAAGGAGGGGCACAACATCCGCTCTAGGTGCGAAGGAGCGCACATTCACCTTACCAGGTGTGCAAATACGCGCAAACCCCTGCGATCATCGTGTCGGCCGCGACGAGCCACGCGAGTGAGCAGACAAAATGACCGGGGCGGTGTGCTCACGTGAGTTTGGATGTGCCATCTGAAGCAAAGTCGATCTCAAAAAACATCAATAGCAGCCCGAAAACTTAACAAAACGATGCTACGCAACCAAGAAGTCTTCAAAAAAGACTTGAGGCCTCTGAGAGGTCACCGATGTGGCAGCCAGGCCACTTCATGGCACTCATGAGAAACCACAACAAGCAGGCCCGCCCTTCCGCCAAACGTCGTTGCCAGCTCCGTTTGCTACGCTGGCAACTCCGTTCGGAAGGGGGCGTGCCTGCTTGGCCTGCCGGCGGCGTTCGGTCGGGCCTTCGGCCCGACCCCTAAGTCACACAGAACGTCCTCTTAGCTTGTAAATGATCGGGCCTGCGGCCCGTAAAGGCATTCTCTTCGGAAAGAGGCAGTTTGTAACGGTGAACCACCGAAACTACAGCCCTCCCTTCTGCTTTGATAACGCGCCGATAGTGACTAAAACGGTCAGTTATTCGGCAAAAAAGGGGAGTCGGAAATCTCGAAAAATGCTCGAAATACGTGAGTTCGGCCTCAGATGGAACGGTCGAACTCGGACTTTATTTGGCAGCAGTTTGTCAACACTGAATTACGCTCGTCGAACCAATTTTAATGGATATAGGCGTCGAGGGGTGTCGAAAATTTCAAAAATTGTCGAGATATGTCTGAAAATTGTCGAAAATATGTAGAAATTCGTAAAAAATGTCGAAAAATCTCGAAATATCTCAAAAATGTTGAGATATATCGAAAAATATGGGATAATGTCGAAAAACATCGAAAAATGAGGGATAATGTCGAAAAATGTCGAAGAATATCAAAAATTGTCAAAAATGTTTACAAAAATCGATATATGTCGGAATATGTCAAAATGTCGAAAAATATCAAAAAACATCGAAAATTATCAAAAATCTCAAAAAATATCAAAAATATATCGAAAATTATCGAAAAATATCGAAAAAATTAACGAAAATGTCGAAAAATATCGAAAAATATCGCAAATGTCGAAAATATCAAAAAATATCGAAAAACAACGAAAAATGTCGACGAAAATATCGGAAAATATCGAGAAATGTCGAAAATAATCGAAATGTTTGAGTTTGACGATTGGCAACACTGAAATTGAAAAACGGTGGCACCACTGAATTGCGCTCGAAAAGACGTTTCTAGAGAGGTGCGGGTCGATGGGTTTCGTAAAAGTTGAAAAAGTGGGTCAATTTTGGGTGCTTTTTTACAGTGTAGTCGCGAGTTGGGTCCTTTTTATCGAAAAACGGTGGGCGCCATCGAACTGGACGCGAAAAGACGCTTCCGGAGAGGTGCAGCTCGATGGGGTTGAGAAAAGTTGAAAACTGGACCAATTACGGGTGCTTTTTACAGTGTAGTCGCGAGCTGGGTCCATTTTTTCGTAAAACGGTGTGCACCATTGAACTAGACGCGAAAAGTACGCTTCCGGAGAGGTACGGTCGACGGGGTTAGAAAAAGTTGAATATATATTCCGTGAAAACTTTTATAATTTTTTTCAGTGCCTTAATGAGGGTTGCAGGATTTGCACCAGGCGTTTCGTTGTCCAGGAGTGGACCCTTAAGATACCCTAAAACATTTAAACAACTCTCTAGCTCAACTCCTTCGAGTGGAAACAGACAGACAGACAGACAACTGACAGACAGACAGACACCGCATCGATTGCATAAGCCGCTCTAAAGCTTTTTTCAAGCAGAAGGGCGGGCTAAAAACGATTCAACAATGAAAAGGGAAAGAACACTGCTCACGTCGCGTGGCTCTCGCGGCCGACACGATGATCGCAGGGGTTTGCGCGTTGCACCCTGGTAAAGGTTGAATGTGCGCTCCTTCGCGCACCTGAGTCGGATGTTGTGCCCCTCCTGGCTGAGGAGAAAAAGGGGTGCAAACTTAGGGGTGGAAATTTACACGATTTTGCATTTTTTTTGATCCTGGAAGGTAACGAATGGACCGAATCACTTCAAAATTGGTGTGGAGGTGCCTGAGGGGCTCACACATCGTACCGTGACCGCGGCGACCCGCCTCCGCCCCTCCATCCCCTGCGCTGGGGGTTGGAAAGTTAGGGGTTGCAACCCCCACGAAAACGGCTTTACCGTCTGGTCTGCAGTTTGTCACTCCGGGTGTCGATCCAGACGGCTGAAATCAATTGTGCAACGTGATTTTTGACCCTTTTTTGGTCATTTTTGGTGATTTTAGTGAAAAATCAAGATTTGGGGTGTCAGTGTTTCGGGGCTGGACACCCCCGGGGGGGTGCGACGGACATGGGGACACTTTTGTCGTGTCCAGGGGACCTCCTGCTACCGCGCAGAACAGTGGAAAAAAATCCGAAAAAATCACCCCTACTTAGGGGTGGTTTTTTTTGTGGCTCCGGAACGGTTCGTCCGACGGGGGTGGCTCCGGTATCAATCGAAAGAGGAGCCAAAACTGAGTCGGCCATGTGAATTTCAAACCTCTGCGACACCTGGAAGGACACTTTTGCCCCGGCGAAAGTGTCAAAAATTGACAGGGTCTTACGCGAGGGGTGGAAAAAAAATGAAGGGGGTGGATTTGATTGTTGCGACTTTAGGGACGTTTCAACAACACTTTGGACCACCTCTCCTCCAAATTTCAAGTTTCTAGCCCTATTTTTTAAAAAATTATGAGCGGAGAAAAAAGTGGACCGCTAATTTTGTGCACCACAAGTGTATAAGAGCACAACTTCTTCAAGATCGCCCCAGCAAAAAATTCCGGTCGGAATATTTTCCGACCGTATTTCTTTCCGGCCGAGATTTTCCGGCCGTAACTATTCCGCCCGTAAATGGAACACTTCGGTCACGGGTCTCTGGGGCCGGGGGGGGGGGGGGGGGGGGGGGGGGGGGGGGGGGGGGGTGAGTGGTGTGACGGGGGGGGGGGGGGGTGGGAGGGGGATTTTGGGTGTGGGGTGGGTAGGGGTGTGGGGGGGGTATATTATATGTGGGGTGGGGGGGGGGGGGGGTGTGGTAGGTGGGGAGGGGTATTGTGATAGGAGGGATGGGTTGACGAGCGGGGACAGCGTGTAAGGGAGGGTGAATAGGGGGGAAGGAAGGGTTAGGGGGAGTGATTAAATGGAGTTGGATCAACGCGGAAACCTCGAACAGTCCTCCGCGAGAGGATCCGCGTTGCGAGCGAGATATACCCCCACGGAAACCTTGGCCGCGGTAGTTTCTGTGGGAGGTCGTGGTGTGGTACTGGGGGGGGGGGGGGGGGGGGGGGGGGGGGGGGGGGTGGGTGGGGGGGGGGGGGGGGGGGGGTGGGGGGGGAGGGGGGGGGGGGGGGGGGGGGGGGGGGGGGTGGGTGGGGGTGGGGGGTGTGGGGGTTGGGGGGGTTGGTTTGGGTGTGGTTTTGGAGTGGTGGATTGCAGGTTGTGTAGGGGTGTTGGGATTTTGTGTGGGGTGGATGTTGTGTTGTTTGTGGTGGTTTGGTGGTTTGGGGTGTGGGGGGGGTGGGGGGGGTGGGGGGTTGGGAAGGGATGACTCGTGGCCGGAAATTACGGTTAAACCGGGGGCCGGAGAGTCGTGTTTTTACTGGAGCCGGAGTACTGGTTTTGTGAAAAGGATCCTCTGGGCAGGCATCGCACCGTGATCGGGTGTGCCAAGCAGGGACCTTCTAATAAGTGTAGGTCAATAGTCCCTATGCGGGCGGTTAAATGTTTGAGATCGATGGGCGATACTGAGCCCGTGTATGGGTGGAGAGTATGTTAAATAACTTGCCCTAACGCTACGAGCCGGTTTCCTCGTAAAGCTAAGTATATTGCGCCCAGCAAGTGACATAACAATCTTCCCACTAAAGAAAAGTTAACAGCGACACCAAGCCCAGGGACTGGAGACCCAGGGAATAGGGGGATCCTTAACCCGATACTCAGGGTGCCCTCCGAAGTGCGAAGTTATTCCCGCTCCTGATGCACTCTTTACCTTTTTGGAGTGGCTAATCAGGGGGATCCCTTTACAATGAAGTCCGGGATAAAAAGCCTACGTACGCGTCCGGGTAACAAACGGGCACGTAGTCCAGGCTCGCTGTATACACCTGAGACTCGGGATTCCGGGTTACCGGGAGTGTGTAACCGGAAACGTCGGTGTTGACAACGGCTTACCTTCGACCACCGGTAAAATGCTTTGAGCTATAAAACACGTTGCGGAGATTATCCTCAAGTACCATGGTTGTGTAGGGTTTGCCTCAGGTGTGGTAGCCGCTAGACCCTAGTTTTCCTATTTTCAGTCCTTGAGCCGTGAGTCCGTGCTAAGTTTATCGTTGGACCTGCTATGCTAAGAGATCCGGTCCGCGATGCAGGTGCCTCGAATTAGCCCATTGCCGGTTCTGCTATCAAATTGTCCATACTAATTTTTCCTGCCCTATCGTGAAAACCACTTGGCCTCTGCCGGTCGGTATGTTCCAGAACTATGCAACGGTCCTGACAGCCGCTTGGCCCGTGGAATTTTCTACGCTGGGGTTTTTCTCATCTTGGGTGCCAATTGACTCTCGTGTAAGATTTGTTGCCGACGTTTATGTGGAGATTCGTATTACACCATAAGACAAATATCTAAAGCTCTGTCCGAGCTCTCACTATTGCGCCGTTACTTTTTCAGGCAAGTCGCAAAGCCAGCATCATGCAATTCACTATCGGCATGAATAGGATTTAGCAAGAGTTACATTTTGTATGGTGGTACAGGAACGTGCGAAGTTCCCACTCATTATACAAGTCTTCGCAACTTTGTAACCATCCACCGACGAATGGCAATCAAGAACGAATAAGTGAAACCTGTCCCGCTAACCACAATCGACCCGAGTGGAAGCCAACGATTACTCTTTATAAGAGTTATAGAGAAGGGGTACACTTCTTCATTTATATGCGCTGAGTGCTGAACCACCACCGGGTGAACTTCGAAGAGGATCGATGTCAGGTACATCCAATAAATATGACCGAGTTGAGCATTTAACGACCCCCAAGCGCAGCACAGGAGATATATTTCTCCTAAGCGCGCTCCTATGTACTCTTTACCATACACGCGAAATATACACTATACACAACAAAAGTAAGGGGTAACTACAAATTGTATAACGATTCACCTGCCTGGGAGGGGGTTGGTGGAGAAAAATCTTGACCTGTGCCCCAACTGACTAACCAGTAGTCCATGCAGTCACAGTGAACCTTGGTGTAGGGGTCATCCCCAGCTGCAGTGGTACCACCCAAGGTTCTGGGTAGGAGTGTATTTCAGACCAGTTCCTCGCAGCAAACATGTGGGTGCTGTACAAAAGAACGAGAAAATACTAGTCCGCTTGAAGGGATCAAGCTCTACTCCCATCTCATATTTCGCTGATTAGAAATGGAGTAGCTTCGGCATCACTCAAGAGAGACACTGTCCTTGGAGTAGACACGATATGTATTTTCTGATGCAGTAAACAAGAAAAGAGCAGGCACACCGTGCGTACGGGTTGGAAAACATGAGATACTTCTGTTGATGTCTAGAAGAAACTGTATGCAGAGGTGTCCTGGTCACATGTATGCCTAAAACCCACCCGAACGACCCACAATATTCCGGTAAACCTTCCGTTGGTACATCCATATGCTTTCCCACCCAGACAACCGAACCCACGAATTACTCCGTAACTCCGCACTATACCTCTGCCTTCAGATCTGTCAGCTCACAACAATAACCCTGCCAACTCCTGCTGCCAAAATGGTCTCAACGAAAACACGGACTGAGAAATTGCACGGCTGAGTGAGTTTTAGTGCGTATAAATTAGATAATAGAATAGGATATAGTTTTATAAAAAGATAATTATCCGACACGTGATGGGAGGCGGTATTAAACTCGGTGGTACGAAAGTTCCAGATTATTATGTGTGACCCATTGGGTCACGGTACGCATGTGGTATCAGGTGGGATTGTGCCCCAGTTAAAAGTGTGCACGTGCCAAGTAGCATTGAAGATTTGGTTAATAGAGGACCCCTGAGGGTTAGTTCCCTCTCTATAACTGTCTAGGACCAATAGTTTTAACAAAACCCGTCACGCGTAGGGCGCGTCGGACGCCGCCAGTTACCTGCTGGTACATGCCCTCCGACTGTAAAAGTGCGGTCTCACTTCGTCGTTCCCCCCACTAGTCTAGTATACGACTCATCACGAATCCTAAAAACGCTCGGCGGCCCCACTCCCTAACGTTGGTTACGCCTAACGTAGCCTCCACATTCCCGATAGTAAAAAAGATTCTGTCATGTGTGTGAAGGAACCTGCCCCTTCCTGGTTTGTGAGCGCAGCGATACCTTTAGCCCAACACAAAAATTCTCCCACGCCCCTGGAGTTGAATACCCTAAATAAACCCGACTCCGCCCCGTAGTACATAACCAGCGACCTACCACTCTCTGCCGATTCCTCTGCGCTCACCCGCCGTACTCAGTTTTTTACGCCACCTGAGGGGCATATCGAGGCCCACTGGACACCCGTGGTACCTATAATAGCTCTTGCGTCTCACCCCTTAGGCCTTCTGAATTTCTCAACCACTCGAACAAATGGTGGATACCTCTCAGCCAAAATTCCTGCCCGGCATGCTCAGACAATTACCCATAAGTTCCAAGCGACCACTGTTGGGGACCGCATCTCCCCAGCAGGGGGCCTGCACAACTTGTCAGTCCTTAAACACAGAAGAACACAACCCTAATCTTTGAAGCGCAGTTGGCCGTCCGAGGCGGTGTACCAAACAACAAAACAATTCCGACCTCATGCTACCAATCATTTGGAACACTCTGAGACTAATTATGTTCAGTATGTGCTCGAAATGACAAGTCCACGTGACAGTATGATGCAAGTCGCGGTAGGAAAAATCAGACTACATAAAAGTCATACCCCCCCAGCCCATCTCACAATTAATTCCATGTCCTCTCGAGTCATCCCCCTCACACGCTCTCTAAACCCCATTAGACAATATCACAAAAGTCAAATCTTACAAAACTCCCCCTATCCTAACTACTCATTTTGATTTGAATACCAAAGTGGCGGTCCTTGTCCTTGTAAAAGCAATCAAAGCATCCCTCACCTCGACATGACAAGCATATACACACTCTGTTCACCCACGCTAATTGTGCCCATGTCCCAAAAAGACCCACCAAGCCGTGTGCGACGCTCCGGGCTTGAATCCGCGTAGACTCCACCGTCACTAACTACAATTCCAAACACAATCCACTCCGCCATCATCATTATATGCAGCACTTAAAACACTTATCTCAATCCTTAGCCCCTGAATCCCCCTGCCAACCAACCCGCATTTCACAACTTCATGCAGTATGCGGAAACATGAAAAAATAATGAAATTCCAATAATCCCCCAAAACCCGTTATACCCTCGTCAAGAATCAGCCGGAGTAAAGCAAGGAAATAATCCCGTTCAAGTGTCGTCCCCAGTGGTTTCTCTCACAAGTACCTTGCTGCAAAGGGGCACGGACGTCAGAACATGCTATCCACTATCTTGTTGATGATTCACTAATGAGTTCTTCTAAGTTAGCCTAGTACTAGGCATGTGCGCCATATCGACATTTAGTGATTAAGAGGGACTTGCAAATTTCGGGTGGACGGGGGGGGGAGGGGATGGGGGGGGTGGGGGGGGGGGGGGGGGCGGGGGGGTGTTCGGGGGCGGGGTAGGTGGGAGGGGGTGGACCGTGGGTGGTGTGTTTGTTTGGGTGTTGTGGTGTGGGGGTGACATGATGTCATGTTGGAGGAGGGTAGGGGGTGGTGGGGGGGTTTCAGGGGCAGGGTGGGTTATTTTAGGTGAGAGGAACAGAGATATAGATAAGAATAGTGGAGGGGTAATGAAGTAACATAGGGACGATGAGGACGAGGTCTCCGGGGGGGGGAGCGTGAGGCGACGCGGAGGGACAACCTAGGGGGGCGAATATTTCCTTCTTGGGTATTATCGATACTGAAGTCCACGATGCGTACCAGACGGACTGAATATGGAAAACGTATTCAATCCCACATCCAAAGTAACATCTAACACAACTCACTCCCAGCATAGCTCCCAAGCAAAGACTCAAAAGGCCTCACATGGCTTGAAAAATGTCAAAATCCAATACCTATCAACCCTAACAAAAGAGCCGTGTAGGTTGCCACCGATATACTAAATGCCCCCTTGTACCCCCACGTACTTAGCCATCCAATCCTACCTCTACGCGTCAACCCGTAATGGTAATGACGCATTGTCATTTAATATTAACAATGGAGGTTGAGGCACGTTAAGTCGTCACAATCCAACTCAGTCCAAAATGTGTGCTAAACAGTAAGAAAAATTACGTGACACCCAAAAAAAATACTTGTCCTAAATATCTGCCCCTTCACACAAAAACAACAGACAAGTCCTTTAGGATGCTTTATTGACTTGGGGGTGTGTCTACCAAAACATATCTATTTATTTAAACCCTCAACTGAACACCCCGCCGTTATTCCAGATTAAACTTATAGAGAGGCACGCACTATATCCTGGTCAAACCATAACCCCCCTCTCCCATGGAGAATACCCTGAGTTACGCTTAGAGTCCCTACTCCATTCCACCCATATTATATATTATTCTATTTATTATTTTAGATAGTTATTTAGTATGAATTAGTTCGCCAACGTTGCTATACATTAACAGCCCTCCAGTCCAACACCCACATCATCCGACCAACACACATCGAAGGAAGTCCAGTAGAGAGCCCACATGTCCTGACCCGATGGTACCACCTTTTCGTAGCGAGTAGATAAATTCTCCCCATCGCATATTTGATGAATTGAGCGCCATATGAGACGCATAATAAAGCTCGTTCGCGTCATACTGTGCTAAAAATGTGCCCTCAGGTACGATGCGGTTCTACAATTCCCAGCAGGCCATGAAACCTACTTGAGGCTGGTGCGGCGCAGGACAATATCGGAGTGTGCCTACCAATAATAATCTTCATCAAATTGTATTGGGGGTGATATCCCAAATGATCTCAGTTTTGAGGTTGAGAAGTGGGCGCATATGAGGGTATTACCAAAAAACACACATCGTTCCAGATCCAAGGATAGTCTTGTTGATAAACACCCTTCACAATGCAGACGAGTATGGACCTGACCAGATCCTTTAGAACTCCATTACAAAGTCAGCAAACTGGCAAACAACGCCTACATAGACACTTGACGTACCGGGAAGAAGAGTATTGTCATGGGCAGAGAGGCCGGCAATCACGAAGTATCCAGATGGTAACAGCCCCAGACGGAGTGGAGAGAACACAGCCTCATTTTGGCTACAACTCTGGAGATGGGCTTCCCTAATATCGATGTGCCCGGTAGACGTTGACTAGACCCATTGGGTTGGCACTTAACATGGTAATGTAGTGGGAAATGCTGTGCCCTTTGGATCCCAGGGCGTTTGAATCACCTCCGTCCGACCGCAAAACTGGCGCTATCATCCTTCCTCCGTTTTGTCGTGAGTCAAGAAAACTACAAACCCCCATATCGGCATCGCTGCAAACATTCAAACAGGGCATGTAACCAGTTCAAGAAAGACCAACTCAATAAGCACCCCCCCCCTGTCACCGCCCCCCGTAGCCGGCCGGGCTCCGCTATGACCCTCATCCACCATCCCATGGGCGCGGTGTAGAATGTACACCAGCCCCCCCTAATTCAATCCCCCTCTCCTAAGCCGCCCTCGAACAACCCTACACGCCCCCACTACCCCAATGCTTTTGTTTGGACTACAATCACAAGGCCACCCCAACTACCAACTCCAACGATTGGAGACTGGTCGCCCGGCCTTACCTCATTAGAACCAGCAGCAGCCACTGATCTAAACCCCTCAATAAAGTAATATCGTGGATTCTACTACCCTACATACCTACAGTCCTCATATAATGTTTCAGCAATCGGCCATCGTTGCAGCACTTGGAGACACGCGCGTAGTGCAAACCCCCCGGCCCTCTGTCGTCCTATTCTCCTAATCCATCGATAACTAAGAAATCTTTTGTTCTCGTTTGCCTGAGTCTTTGCCCAACAGAACCGATTGCAAACCCATTCACCACCCCACTAGGTCCCAGCCAAGACCGCAGCCTAGCTATAACCTCGCACGTTCTTGACTTAAGTTTGAACCTAAACACATCTTCCTGCAAATCAATTGAGCTACTATGAATACAAGCTCATCAACTAACGATCTGATTTATTACTTAAAGAGACCTTATTCCTCTAAAAAACTTTTAGTAACCCCGTTCGTGATTGTATGTTTTTGGTAGGCGAATGTAACGCTTAGGGAACCTCCCATTGGGTCGATGTGTGTCTGGTCAGGCAAGCGTGCAGTGTAGAGTGTCAGCCCAACGTACTCGTGCCATATATAGAATAAACGCACGGGAAGCCGGCATTGACGACTGGCTGCCTAAGAGTCTACCATAGAGCGTTGAGACACGTAGGGCGCGCTCTGGTGGCGGAGTCGGGAGCACGACGGGAGCCGGGAGCCAGCCATGGGATGGGCGTCCCATCCCAGCCGTAGCCGTCAGCCGTCCCGCCGTCCAGCCCGGTCAAGGTCATAGCAAGTCATAGTGCAGATGCAGAGTTCTGTGCCGTAAGAGCCAGTCAGTATATGTGTGAATATGTGCTTGATAAAGATGAATGAATGTTTCGAAGATGAATCTGAAAGCCCGAAAGTAAGAGGAGGACCATCAAGAACCACCCTTTGGCGTAGGGAACGCGATAAAAAGCGAGCGCGCGAGGACAATGATGAGGTAACGATGAGCAACTTTCTTCTCGAAGTCTTTACAAGTTGTTGTCTCTTCGTACACATTTTCTGTATTCTCCATAGGAACGCGAATTTGCTGACATCTTAGGTATACGTCACGCCATAAACCATTCCTAGGTCTCCCAGCCTGCCAATGTTCAACAGGTGAGTGAGAGGACGATGGAGTGAATAAGTTGCACCCTTACCTGTCCTAGTAATAATGAAGTGGTAAAATTTCAAAGAGAATTTGAAAATTCATTCAAAATACTTCAAAGCATGAAAGAAAGTTCAACAAGGTTTACTTTGGTTTTGTTTGTTTATGTTTTGTTCATTTGAGAATGCATTTACACGGCACTCAACACATACAAGGACAAATAATGTTCTTGAAGACTTAAAAGTATGTTAAGTAAGCAATTTTAACTGTTTCTTGTCTATGTTTTCTTTAAGAGAGTGGCGGAATCTTTGGATGGGGAAGAAACTGCTCACAGCAGCTGCTCGTTTCAAGCATTTCAAGCCTCACATAGTCCACCAAAGGAGGTGAATTCAAAACAGTGTTTTGAACAGGTAAATATTCAATCCTCCATTCTTCTCTGCTCATTTGCAATGTGCCCTACTTGACCCGTACAAGCAATTTTAATTTTTTCCATGTCTCTTTATTCTTCAAGCGAAAGGACACCTTGGATAGGGAAGATTCTGCAGACAACAACTGCTCGTTACAAGAGTTTCTTGACCAGAGAAACCCATTAAATGAGGAGAATTCAGAACAAATTTCGGAGCAGGTAAATCTTCAATGCTTTTTTTCTGCGTTCATGAAGAATGTAAACAACGGTTTCTGATTTAACTCTATCCTATTTTTCCATTTTTTTCAGGGCTCATCAGATCAATTTTCTTTGGCAAATGCTAGTCTTTCCAGTGAAAGTGAAACACTCCCAAGGAACTTCGTTGAAAGATTTTTGCGGCAGGTAGTAAAACAATGTTCTATTGATTTTTGTGAATCCATTCATTCTTGATCCGGTTTCTTCCCTGCCTTTTTTCCTGTTATCTCATGTTAAAGTGCAAGTAATAACTTATCTTTCCTGTCAACAGGACCATGAGGAATGTGATTCTGATGCAAGCAGTTGCCTGGATGGAGAGTTTTCATTTGAGGGAGAGAATATTGAAGGAAATTTGGACGACAATATTATGGAGAATGATATGGAAAATGATGTTGAGAATGAGTATGAATTTCAAGTCATTAATGACAGCCCTGAGTCAAATGCATGTGAGAGTGAAGAGGATGTAGAAAACATTGAGCCCCAGCGAGCGCTTTAGCGCGAGTTTTGTCCAAACCCCCGATACCGGGTTTCGGTTTTTCCTCCATATCTTCTAAACGGTACCAGATAGAAAGATGAGCTCTTCGGGGAAAGAGAGCTCTGGTCCTAGCGCACAATCGCCTCGCTTTGACCCCCCATCCATCTGTGACGGAAATGGGTGAAAAGGAGGGCCGAACGTTTCCGGTACGACGGAAAACGGGTTTTTTCGGGTTTTCTCCCAAACGGAACCCGATAGAGAGATGCCCTAGGGTGGAAAAGGAGGCCCCGGTCCTAGCGAACAATCTCCCCACTCGGCCCCGCTTCCGTCCGTGACGCGAGCGGGTGAAAAAGCGAGCGGAAGGTTTCCCGGTGCCGACCGGGCGGGGTTTTTCCGCGTTTTCCCGGGAAGGAGTGGGAAATGTCCAGTTTTCGAGGTTTTTCCCTCCCCAATTGTCGACGAGACGAATCCAACGAGGGTTCTACTTTGAAAATCGGCCGAGCCGAAGTGGACAAACAATTAAAAAAAAATATCAATCAAGATTGGTATTGATAGCAGATGATACCCGCACCGCAAGAGAAATTGCTATGGGGTGCGACAATTTGTGTGTGAACGCACACGATGTAAACGACGAACGACGCCAGCAGCGCCGCGCCGCGTGCCTGCGGGGTTGGGAGGGAAAGGGGTGGGAGGGGTCCGCCGGCGGCGTGGCGGACCTAAGCGGTCGCTGGCAGGGAGGAGCTGCGCGCCGGGAGAAGGTGTCATTGTTCCGCGCAGACTGCGCGTCAGGCGGCCATTTGGGCCCCCCCTAGCAGCGCCACCCTATATTATTGTATAGTTGCGATTGGTTTCTGGACTCGAGAGTACAAGCTAGCTGACACCTTAGTGTCTTGTACTGTTCTGAAAGTAAAGAAACTAAAGGTATCATCTGCTAAAAATTGAAAAATGTATACGGGCGTAGGGGGGTTGGATGCATCAGATGCACAGCGGATGCACTGAGGATGTATAAGGATGGTTTGTGGATGCTGTGGATGCATCGTGGATGTATCGGAGAAGGTATTGGATGCAGCGGATACTGAGCGGATGCTCTGCGGGTGCTGGAATATGTCTTGTGGTTGCTTGCGGATGCATTTTGGTAGGGTCTGGATAAAGCAGATGTACTGCGGATGCAGTACTGGTTCACAGCGTATACTTTAGGAAGGATGTTTTGTGGATGCTGAGGATTGCCATGTATTTTCCGCGGACCGTTAAGGATGTAGAGGATGCTCTGCGGATGCTTTGTGGATGCACGTTGGATGAGGGGGACACAGTCCAGATTCAATGGTCTGGCGGATGATTTGGGTAGACGACGGATTGGTAACGGTGGATGCTATCGGATGCCCAACGGATTGGGATGGATGTTGGTGTCATCCGTCACGCATCCGATTTGAAACAAATCTGGATATGGATATCCGCATCCATGGTTTTGGATGCGAGCCGGATATCCAAAAGAGCTCCACAGTCCCATCAGGGCTGCATGATTTGAGATTTACTCATTTAAGCCAGGGGGCTGCCGCCCCCTGGACCCCCGCTTTTCTTTATTTAAAATGGGCCAGGGGGCTGCCGCCCCCTGGACCCCCGCTCGCCTCTTTTCATTATGTAACTAATTTCCCAATTTTTACGCGAAGGGCCCGAGCCCCAAAACCCTTCTCCGCAGAGCCAAACTGACAAAATATTTGCCCCAAGGATCGCATCTCGACAGATTACCATGAAAACGACACCCAACATGCATTTTGACGACTTTTCGTCCACATTTACCGCTGTAGCGGCTAAACAGTAAAAGATAGAGCAAAACGGGCGAAATTTTCGGCCGAAGGAACGCAACTCGCCGAGATACCCCTGAGGACACCATAACATTTTGTAATTTTTCAAATCTAATTTTTTAAAAAATATAAATCAATTTTTAGCAGGGTCAATTTTTAAGCTAGAGTGTTCATATTTAAACTCGTCCGAGCTTTTTAGGCCAAGAAGCTACAGTAAAAATTTCAGGTCGATATCTTAGCTCGTTCTCGAGTTATCGTGCGAACAGACACACAGACAGACAGACACACAGACAGACACACAGACAGACAGACACACAGACAGACAGACACACAGACAGACACACAGACAGACACACAGACAGACAGACATACAGACAGACACACAGACAGACAGACACACAGACAGACACACGGACATTGAACTTTTTTAGCACTCCAGTGGCGTAATAGGCTTCGCTATCGCTCAGCCAACTAGGTAGATGTACGCCAGACACCGTCTCCCGTAACAGGCTTCGCGATAGATCGCGAAACACTGTTACGCTGCGACGGGCCTGCGTACATCTACCTAGGCCTGCGGCGCTGGCGAGCCTGCATTATTTAAGATTTACTCGTTTTAGCCAGGGGACTGCCGCCCCCTGCATCCCCGCTTTTTTTTTTATTACGAGCCTGCATGTTTTAAGATTTACTCATTTAAGCCAGGAGGCTGCCGCCCCCTGGACCCCCGCTTTTCTTTATTTCGAGCCTGCATGGTTTAAGATTTACTCATTTGAGCCAGGGGGCTGCCGCCCCCTGGACCCCCGCTTTTCTTTATTACGAGCCTGCATGATTTGAGATTTACTCATTTAAGCCAGGGGGCTGCCGCCCCCTGGACCCCCGCTTTTCTTTATTACGAGCCTGCATTATTTGAGATTTACTCATTTAAGCCAGGGGGCTGCCGCCCCCTGGACCCCCGCTTTTCTTTATTACGAGCCTGCATGATTTGAGATTTACTCATTTAAGCCTGGGGGCTGCCGCCCCCTGCACCCCCGCTTTTTTTTTTTATTACGAGCCTGCATGGTTTAAGATTTACTCATCTAAGCCAGGGGGCTGCCGCCCCCTGAACCCCCGCTTTTCTTTATTACGAGCCTGCATGATTTGAGATTTACTCATTTAAGCCAGGGGGCTGCACACACAAAAAGGTATTCTTGTGATAAGAATAGAATTGTTCTTACAGTCTGTATTCCACAGAAAAACATAATATTCTAACAGCAACGACCAAAGTTTTCTATCTGTTGCCATGCACATTCTTATCCGTAGAATAAAATCTACTTAATTTTATGATACACACAGTCTTACATATTCTTAACAGTAGAATGCATTTTCTTTCGTTATGAATTTTATTATTAGTTCAAGAATGAGTTGTGGTAACTATTTTAAGATTGCCGTAAGAATACTCTGGTAAGCAAACAGCGGTCCGGACTGCCGGCGCCCGTCATCCCGGGCGAGTGCCGTACCTAACCCCGGCGATGACCTGAGCAGGACTCAGCTAATGTTCGAGATAGTCCGGCTCTCCCGCCGTCATACACTGGGGCAGCTCATCCGATCGGTAAACACCAATGCTTTTAATTATCGTTGCGTCAGAGGGAATGCCACACTCGTTGAGGTGCTCCGTGGTTCGGCTCGGCTCGGCAGCCCCTCACCTCACCTCCAGCCTCCTCCCCGCGCTCCCCCTCCCCGGCGGCGTCGCGTGGCGTGCCGCCCAGTCAGTGGCCAGTGCAGCTTAGAGCGTCGGCAGGGCAGGCCACGTACACGCCGTGCCGAGCGAGCGTGCCGCCGGGTGGGCGAAGTGAACAAGTTGAGACCGGTCCAGGGCGTCGGATAAGTTGGTTTTAGGTAAATCCTTTTTCAAATGGCCGAGGGAGAAGTAGTCGGTGTCAGGGCGGTGCTGGCCTTGATGGAGATGGAGCACTTGCATCAGGAGTTCGAAGGTGAGTGAAGTTGTTGGCCGGTCAACCAACACTAACGCAAGCGTCCGTCTCTTCATTTTCTGGCTCACCGCGAGACCAAAACTTGAAAGTAACTTCATTTCACTTTCGCGTCGTCTTTGTTTGCACTTTTGTGTACGCTTGAGTTGCATATTAGTTGAAAACAATTGTTTCATTTCAACGGCTTCCCTTCTGGAGCGCCACAGCTAACATGCTTTGCTTTGCTGCCACGAATTACTTCTGGCTCGTTTTCGACAAGTTATGTAGTTTCTGAAACGAATAATAAGTCAAATACTATTTGTCTTCATTTCTCTAGTTATGTTGCACATAACCTAAGTGTCATTTGCTTTCTTCAGTCGTTGGAATAAATTTCATAGTTCAGATATTTGGAGGTTAAACCCCGAAGCCATAGCAGTGTTTGTTTTATTTTTCGTGACCCTCTTTTCTTTTAATTTGCTTAGATCGTGGAATCAGTGCAGCTGAGTTTTTGAATCTTACCCCTGCAACGATCCAAATGATCTTACCGCAGCCAAAGTACCCATTTGCAGTGGTTATTGACTTCACTAATAAATACATCAAACTGCTAAAAGCTGGTGGTTGTGTAAGCAATTTTTCAAGTTCATGTTGACATGTCTGAGTCCTGATTATCTTACCAATAACCAACTCCTCTATTACTAACATTTCTTGAATTCTAATGCCTGCTGTCTTATCGTGTGATCAATCCTTGTCTCAGTAGAATTGTGTACCCTGCTTCAAATGCATGACAACCTTTTCATTTCTTATGCAAGAATGTTTTATTTTATTGTGGAGCCATTTTACTAATCAATATTTTTTGTAGGTTATACACTCTTCTTTTGGACCGGACCCGACTGAACTGAACAGTTCCAGTAATGAGGCTAGTGATTTATCTCGGATTCAGCAAAACTCGACTGAACTGAACAGTTCCAGTAATGAGACTACAGATTTATCTCGAATTCAGCAAAACTCGACTGAACTGAACAGTTTCAGTAATGAGGCTAGAGATTTATCTCGGGTTCAGCAAAATACTTCTTCTGAGGTAGGTACTCTATGTTAGCCCCTAGGCACCTGTAATTTTGACCTCATGTAGATTTTTGTATTTTACGTTCAGTCATATTAAATTCATAGTTTGTTTTTAATTGAACATAAAATACAAAAATCTACATGAGGTCAAAATTGCAAAGAGCGACATTGTTAACTTGTAGTTTTCAGTCCTCTGATTCAAACGAACATAAAAACTTTTTAGGAGCTCAGAATTTTTCAGAATCATGCGCGCAAGGTTCAAATGGGGTGTTAAAACTTTTCAGTAGTTTTTGGCCGATATCTTGACTTACTCATGACCTTTTTGAAAGTTTTTATAGCAGAAATAGAATCAGGATAAAGTTCTGCATCTACTGGTTCCAATCATGTTAACAAAACAGTCTATTTTCAATATTTTTGCTCTTTGGGTCAACACTCTCAAGCAATCAGTTTTTTCCCAACTCTACACCCCCTCCCCCCCCCTCCTTAAATTTAATGTACTTAAATTTTTGTTTTATGTTTATTTTAGGGTATTGGTAAGAACACAACTGACAAATCTTTGCTGAATGCTGAAGAGAATGCGGAGTCAAAGTCACAGTCATCGAACACTGAAAAGGAATCAGATTCCAGTTCTGATGAAGTTTGTTCTACAAGGAAGGTAACATGTTTTGAACTGGGTATTTCACTTTCTCTTACTTAATTGCAGCAAGTGACAAGATTTTTGTTTAACTGCTTCAGAATATTGTTGGAGTCTATTTGTCTGAATTTTTTTCTTGTCTTTCTCTATTTTTATTTTCCGTTCAATCAGTTATGGGATCGGGAGCTGTTGTTGGTACTGTAGAGTCCTTCAAGCACTTTTATTACCAATTACTGTCAAGTTATTTGTTTTCACCTTTTGCTTTTTTTTCATAAGTATCTCTTCATTTATCACATTGTTCTGATTGTAACAGAGAAGGGTAAATGGCAGGATACTTTGCAAACAAAATTTAGAGAATGTAAACTAATCACTTCGAAGCATGTCACACATTGTGCGTGATGGACTCAACAGCTTTAACAATAGTTCCCAATCCCATGTGTGACTGAATGAAAAATTAAGATAGAGAAAGAAAAGAGAAAAATTAGGACAAATAGAATCCAACGATATTCAGAAGTAGTACAAAGAAATCTTGTCATTGACTATCACAAAATGTAATCGAAAACTGTCACTTGTATTATTTGCAGAGAAAGAAGGTGAATTCTATTGTTGATTCAGATGAGGAAGAGGAGACATCGAATTCAGATGAGCACAGTAGTACATCTGAATCAGAGGATGAAAACGATGCTTCTAAAAAGCCCCTTGTCAACGGGCAGGCTTTGGGTGCAAAGGCAAAAGAGAATAGATCAGCTGATGCACTTGTCAATACGTTGGTGAGTAAAATGAAAAAATCAATTAACTGTGCTGCTACAACTTTTATCTATCTCTCCTCTTTTTTCAGAATCTCAAAGAATTGCTGAAAAAGAGTCCAATGGGCAAAGGAGTGCTGTCTTCTTTCAAAAAGAAAAAATATCTTACTAATGATGATAGGGGAACTATCTCAGGAATAGTCTGCCCATGGCTACTTACAGCTTCTCAATAGTAAGTTGGTTTTGTGTTTTATTTTGCACTTGTTTTTTTTTTTTTCTTTTTTCTCAGCTTTCTTAATTTTACCCTTTCCTTTCTATGTACAGTAGACCAACTCACTCACATTATATGACTTTGGCAAACAAAATTGTCAAATTGTTCCCCTCTGAAGAACGGAAGCAGTGGTATATTGCACCAAAGGAGGAGGGACCAGGACAGAAATGCAAGAAGGGGAAGTTGCCCATGAGAATAAAAAATAATAAAAGTACTTTAGTGAAGAAAGGTGCTCTCAAAGGAAGATCGAAGAATGACAAGGATCGTAGTGATGGTAAAGTGGCTTGCTATTTTGTCAGTTGTAACCATTTTGTTGTTCCCATTTAGTATAACTGAACTTTTTACTTCTTTCTATTGCAGTTGATCCCACAATTTCTGAAAGTGAACTGGAGATAATTTCTAAAGAGTGGCTGAAACGCAACTTTGAGCCATTTGACCAAGTCAAAATACATTGGAGAAGGTGTAGGTCTCCTCGCATAAAAGAGTTGGTGTACTCTCAGCTGAGCCCTGCAGCTTACGTTGAGAAGTGGTCTGACCTTTTGAAGTTGCCTAATGGATATGAACTTGTAAGTTTCTATTTTTTACTTAATGTATTGTGTCTCTGTAAATACTAATTGATTCCTCTTAACTAAATTTCAGATTCTACAAGATTTTGAGAGTTTACATGAAATCTTGCCAGAGAAATATGGCGTCCTAGAAGGCAAGTCAGAAAATTTAATGCTAAATTGGAACAACTTTTCTTCGAAAGTTGTTGAGATAATGAAGTCTGATTTGAAACGAAAACAGCGCTCAGAGCATGAGGCTATGCTTGCAGCTGCAGTTAATGAAAGTACGTATTGACAGATGTTTATTGGGTTATCATAGTAGCATTAAACTTATCCATGCTGGTAAAGCAAATAGATAATTCTGGAAAAAATAAATAAATGGGAGTCTTTTTCTATTTATGTCAGTGGCTTATGTGCAATTGTTTCTTCTTTTAGAGGACTTAAAATATATTGCTGTTTTGAATTGTTCCATTTTATCACTCTTTCTCACATGCACTCTGTGTATTGTTTGCTGTAGTTTGCTCCAAGCCGTGTCTGAATATCATAGCTTGTTTATAACTTTGGCAAATAACAAGTTCACACAGAGCACGAGAAGTGATAAAACACAATAATATAGGGAATTTGAAGTCCTTTTTAAACTACCATTTAATTGTTTTTGATATTCTAAAATCAAAGTAGAAGTTTTTAACTTCAGTCCTATTTTCTATAAAATACCAAAATTTCTCTAAACAAGATCTTTTTTCTGTTTTGCAGATTCCAGAGATTTTCTAATTCTCAGAATTTTGCCTGATATATGTAAGCTCAATAGTTGGGTGAAACTGGGCAATGCAAGAATAAAACCAACTTCAGTGGAATCACAAAATGCCTTTATTTTGCATGTTACAGTAAGTGAAAACATCAACATTTTATGCAGTAGGGAAATGAAATTTGACTAATCTATATTTTGTAGAAGATTCATTAACTATATTCCACATTCTCTCACACCCACTCAGTGTATAGCTATTTCATACTTTAGAATGTAGAACCTGAGTTTGCCAATTCTTTTACATTTACAACTGCTATACTCTTGTTCCGACATTCAAAGTGTCAACTTGTTAACCCTCTAAGATCAGCAGGCATTCCTGTTAAATACTATTTTCTTCTTTGAAGTCTAATCGATATTAACTTATCTTTTCTTTCAGGAAGCTGCAGAATTCCAGCAATGTATCAGGGAAAGAAGAAACAGGTTTGAAGCGCTCAAAGCTCCCATTCAGCCGTACATCACTGTTGTCTCAGATGAGGAAACTATCACCGCTACATATGTTGTCGTCGATGAAATATATTGGAA
The DNA here is from genome assembly GCA_029379305.1 of Frankliniella fusca. Taxonomy (NCBI): domain Eukaryota; kingdom Metazoa; phylum Arthropoda; class Insecta; order Thysanoptera; family Thripidae; genus Frankliniella; species Frankliniella fusca. The sequence continues at coordinate 22,406 of JAHWGI010001219.1, forward strand.
GGTCAGCAGTGTACTGAAGGCTCTTGACGTTTGCTGGAAGGCCTGCTTTTGCCTGAACTGCAACTATAGCCCAGAAGCCCAACACCTCTGGCTCCTTATCCAGAAGACCCTCTACAAAGTGTCTCTCCCAGAAGACACTAACTTTTCTTCTGTTATTGCCCTGCAAGGAAGATTTAATTAGTGAGTTTTGGTGGTCTTCACATATATTTTATGTATCTTCGTTATTTCATTTTTGCTTTAGTTATGTTTACCTGTTTTGTGTCTAATTGTGAGGAGGGTTTCTCTGATGCTGAGGCATTCCTTTCTCATATTCAATGTTTTCACTCTGATTTACTTGTTTCTGGTATCCTCAAGTGTACGCACAAGGATTGTCTTGTACTTCAGAAACATTTTGATAAGGCTAATAGTTTTAGGAAACATGTTAAAACCCACAAATCTGTCAATGTAGTTCCGTCTTACATTCCAGCCGTAATCATAAATTCTGAGCCTGAGATTAGTGACATTTGCAATGACGAACATGTTTTACAAACTGAGGAGACACCCTCTCAGGTTCTAAATGTAGCCGCATCTTCATTTTCATTCGATGATGCTGTGACAAATTCTGTAGTGGCTCTCATTGCCACCATGTATGACAATGGTTTAACAGAAAGTCAAGTGCAATCCATGGTAGATAGTCACATACAGCTTTTAAGGGGCCCCTTTCTATCTATTCTCAAAAATAGTGTTTTAGATTTAATTCAGAATGAAAAATTTCAAATTCCTGTTCAAAATTATCAAAATATTTCTAGAATGTTTGACTCTATCACTAACATGTTTGATGGCTTTGAAACCACTTATAAAAGACTTAAAGAATTTCAAAATTGTGGATCTTATATTCCACCGGAGCCCTTTGTTATAGGTCAGTCTCTAATGGAAAAGTATGATAGTGGTACTCTAGTCTTGGAGCCCACTACTTTGACAGGTCAATTTATTCCTATCGGAAAGGTACTGAAAGGGTTTCTTGAATTGCCTGGGGTACTTACTACTATTCTTAATCACATGGAAAAGCTTGAGTCTGACACTTCTGGCCGTGTTGAGAATCTTGTCCAGGGCACGTTATGGAAGGAAACAATTAAGCCGAAATTTACAGGAAAAGTTGTAATCCCACTTGTATTTAAATTTGATGATTATGAATCTGGCAAGTCACTTGGTAGCCATGCAGGTGTGTATAACTTGGGTGCAGGCTATGTAAGGCTTCCGTCTTTGCCTCCTCAATTTCAGGGTGCACTAGAAAACATATTTTTATCTGTTCTTTTTCATTCTTGTGATAAGTATTTTGGCAATGAAAAACTTTTTAGAAAAGTTATATCAGAACTGAAATTTCTGGAGAAGGACGGAATTTATGTAGTCACACCTGAGAGGACTTTTCATGTGTTCTTTGCTCTTTGTATTTGTGGTGGGGATAATAAGGGGGCTAATGAAATACTAGGCTTAGCAGGCAGTTTTTCTGCTAATTATTATTGTAGGATTTGCTTTATAAAAAAAGATGTTGCTGCCAAAGCCGTTCTTTCTGATGCCTCCTTAATCCGAACTCCTGCCACTTATGAAGATGAATTAGTTTCTAACAATGTCACTTTGACTGGGCGCAAAGGGAAATGTTATTTCAATGAGCTGGAGAGCTTTCATGTATATGAGAATAGACACTTAGATGTGATGCATGATTTAGACGAAGGGGTGTGGAAATATTTAATGACAGATCTTGTGAAATATTTTGTTGAGAAGGGTAGATTTACCCTAACTCATTTAAATGAATGTATTCAGGGCTTTTATTATGGTCCTAACGAAGAGAGGAACAGGCCTCCTCTCATAGAACCTGACCACTTAAAGAATGATAGCACTGTGAAAGGCTCTGCAAGTGAGATGCGGTGTATGATAAGATACCTGGGTCTTATGATTGGACATTTAGTTTTAAAAGCCGACCAAAAAGTTTGGAATATTTATCTTAAAGCTCGGAGCATTGTTGACATTGTCACTGCTCCAGCTTTCCATGAAAGTGACCCTGCCCTGCTTCAGCTTTTAATAAAGGAACATCATACAGAATATGTAAAAGTTTTTAAGGATTTAAAACCCAAGTTTCATCTGTGTACTCACATTCCAGAAGTCATGGTCTCTATTGGCCCGCTTGAGCCTGTATCGTGTATTAGGATTGAATCAAAGCACAAAGAAGGTGTTGCTGTTGCTCGGAAATCTAACAATAGGATAAATCTCCCCAAATCTGTTGCTACTAGACATCAGGTTGATTTTTCTTTTCGTTTATTATCTGGGCGCGGCTTAGTTCAAAAGTTCGAGTGTTCAAGAGTTCAACTTTCTTCAGTGCATTCTATACCTGATTACTTACTGTTTGTAAATGCAATCCCAGCTGAGTTGAGAGACAAAACCTTAACTATAGTGAAGTGGGTGGAAACAAATGGAATGAAGTACAAGGTCGGATCAGTTGTTCTGATTTCTGTTGAAAACAAAAGACCCCTTTTTGGTCAGATTCATTCACTCTTGTTACTTGAAAATAATGATGTCTCTCTAATATTAAAATCATTAAAAACTGAGAAATTTGATTCTCACTTTCATGCTTGGGAGGTTTCAAAACCCAACTCATGGAAATATGTTAATCTAAAAAGTCTTCACTCATACGTGGCAACAGAAATTAGATCAGCTGGCAATAAAAAAAAATATGTCTCTTTCCGGAACTCAATTAACAATTGCTAGTCTGTTATTATTTCTAATGACCATTCTGTTCTGAAAACAGATTTGTACTAGTCCACTTCAGGGATTTAATTTATGTACTATAAGATCACCATACCATTTGTATTGTTTTATTTGCGTTATATTTATGACAATTTCTACTGCAGATTTGTACTAGTCTCCCACTTCTGGGATTTAATTTATGTTCTTTAAGATCAGCATACCATTTGTGTTGTTTTCTTTGTGCTATATACTTATGACAATTTCTACTGCAATCAATCAAGCATTGTCATTTTATTTTTCAACATCTAGCTTTGCACTGTTATTTTTCTTTTGAATTGTATTTCTTAGGGTTTGTCCTAATTTCTAGTTGGTATATTCTTTTCTGACAACAGATGTGTTCTAGATTCCTACTTGTAAGATATGATGTATCTGATTTCAAATGCTATAAAGCATTAAAACATGTGCTTTGCTTATTCAAAGGATTTATTGATTTCTCAAATTGCATACAATTACACATGAAGAAACGACTACAACAAAATTAAAACTAGTAAGCAGTTCTCATACTACTCACAAGCATATTGTATGATGTAGTGAATCAAACTAAATTCTATTCTTACTCTTCACAGATCTAACAGCAAGAGCAGTATACTAAACAAAAGAATAAAGTATGATACACTGAATCATACTATGTTCTTTATTTAACACTACTACATTCTTAGATCGAGAATAATGTACTACATGCAATCGTAAATTATACTTAACAGTAGAAGAAAGTGTATGCTACTGTTAAGTATATTTTACACTAATGATAAGAATAATTATTCTAGTCCCTATATTAAGAATATTTTATTCTTACGCGAATCATAATTGACTTGCCATAAGAATACCTTTTTGTGTGTGTGCCGCCCCCTGGACCCCCGCTTTTCTTTATTACGAGCCTGCATGATTTGAGATTTACTCATTTAAGCCAGGGGGCTGCCGCCCCCTGAACCCCCGCTTTTCTTTATTTCGAGCCTGCATGATTTGAGATTTACTCATTTAAGCCAGGGGGCTGCCGCCCCCTGGACCCCCGCTTTTCTCTATTACGAGCCTGCATGATTTGAGATTTACTCATTTAAGCCAGGGGGCTGCCGCCCCCTGGACCTCCGCTTTTATTCATTTAAAATAGGCCAGGGGGCTGCCGCCCCCTGGACCCCCGCTCGCCTCTTTTCATTATGTAACCAATTTTCCAATTTTTACGCGAAGGGCCCGAGCCCCAAACCCCTTCTCCGCAGAGCCAAACAGACAAAATTTTTGCCCCAAGGATCGCATCTCGACAGATTACCCTGAAAACGACACCCAACATGTATTTTGACGACTTTTCGTCCACATTTACCGCTGTAGCGGCTAAACAGTAAAAGATAGAGCAAAACGGTCGAAATTTTCGCCCAAAGGGTCGCAACTCGCCGAGATACCCCTTAGGACACCATAACATTTTGTAATTTTTAAAATCTAATTTTTTAAAAAATATAAATCAATTTTTATCAGGGTTAATTTTTGAGCTAGAGTGTTCATATTTGAACTCGTCCGAGCTTTTTAGGCCAAGAAGCTACAGTAAAAATTTCAGGTCGATATCTTAACTCGTTCTCGAGTTATCGTGCGAACAGACACACAGACATACAGACAGACAGACAGACAGACAGACAGACAGACAGACAGACGGACATTGAACTTTTTTAGCACTCCAGTGGCGTAATAGGCTTCGCTATCGCTCAGCCAATAAATCTTAAACAAACTGCTCATAAATATCTAGCCTACTGCATGAGGCACGTGGTCTGGGCCGCCACGGTGTAACCAGGCGACATGTAGCGAAGATCCTTTCCACCAGATCGTCTCTATTTGCCGGGGGCGTGGAATAGACCCGGTCCTTCAAAAAAACCCACAGGAAGAAGTCCATAGACGTGAGGTCGGGAGACCGTGGTGCCCAATCGGTGGCCTCTCCTATAGGGGCGTGTAACCTAGAACTAGGTAGATGTACGCCAGACACCGTCTCTCGTAACAGGCTTCGCGATAGATCGCGAAACACTGTTACGCTGCGACGGGCCTGCGTATATCTACCTAGGCCTGCGGCGCTGGCGAGCCTGCATGATTTAAGATTTACTCGTTTTAGCCCCGCTTTTCGTTATTACGAGCCATCATGATTTGAAATTTACTCATTTAAGCCAGGGGGCTGCCGCCCCCTGGACCCCCGCTTTTCTTTATTTAAAATAGGCCCGAACAGACACACAGACAGACAGACAGACAGACAGACAGACGGACATTGAACTTTTTTAGCACTCCAGTGGCGTAATAGGCTTCGCTATCGCTCAGCCAACAGGTTGCAAAATGTGTTAAAAATTTGTCTGGGTTTGGAATGAAGGGTGCATAATTAGTGGGAGACGTGGCTTTTAATTGCATTAATGTGGAAGCAGCAAGGTTGGCGCGGTGCTGTGTCAAAGTGATATCGAATTGAGAAATTAAATACCTGTTGGGGAAATCCCGGTGGAGTATCCCTCGTGCTGCCAAAGAGGTGTGGGCAGGGTGGCCATCCTGCTGAAACCACATGTCCCTTCTTACTTCCAGGGGTAAGTTTTCTAGGAGGTGTGGGAGTTCATGGTTGAGGAAGTCAGCATACTCCTCTTCAGTGACATTGTTGGGCCAGACATATGGACCGATGACAAAATCGTCCGCGCCCCGCCCACACACTCACAGAGAAGTGCCCCTGTCCTCGATTGTCCTGAGAGAAGAACATAAAAAAATAAGCCTCTTGAAGCGAACAGGCCAAACACACACACAGGCGCGCGCACACACACACACACACACACACAACTTATACTTCCACTGCAGGCTCAAGCGCGTGGGTCTCGGTCACGGTCAGAGGCAGAGGTGAGGGCGAGGGCGGTGTAGAGATGAGCGAACATGTTCGCAGTCGAACGAACTCGAACGAACGGCGAACTGTTCGTGTTCGTTCGAACATGAGCGCAAGGTGTTCGGATCCGAAATGTTCGTGGAGTAATCGAACAAATTTTCGTCGCCGAACAAAACCGACCTGGTCAATCCCTCTCTAAATTTTCGAAAATGACCGTGAGAAACGCGCGCGGAAAATGCCGCTCTCTGATTGGTCGAGCGCTGAAAATTAGCTGCTCAGAAGTATTTATATTTATTGCAGCAACGTAGGTCAATGACAAGAATGCTAATTACTAATACAGGGTGAGTGTCTTCGTACCTGCCAGACTTCGGGAGCGGATAGGGGACACCTAGACGAGTATTTTGATATAGGACACTTGGGGTCGGAAATCAAAATTACGCCCGCTAGAGGGAAATTAAACTTCGGAACCGAGCGCCGGCAGGTAGGCAACCCACCCGGCTGGCAGGCTAGGAGCGGCGTGGCGTGGCGTAGCTCAGCGGGGTGGGTGGAATGGCGTGGCGGTAGTTAGGGATAAATCGCGAGCTAGCGACGCACCTCTACGCACGTTTCCCGCGAGACCGCGAGCCTCTCCGACGAGACTGTGGGTCTGGCCCGTGAGTTCTGCCCCGCCGTGGAGGCCCGCGGCCTCGCGGTGGAGGCCCGTGGCAACGCCAGGGAGGACCGCAGTCTCGTGGGGAAGCTGAGCTACGCAACGCCACGCCGCTCCTAGGCTGCCAGCCGAATGGGTTGCATACCTGCCGGCGCTCGGTTCCGAAATTTAATTTCCCTTTAGCGGGCGTAATTTTGAATTCAGACCCCAAGTGTCCTATATCAAAATACTCGTCCAAATGTCCCTTATCCGCTCCCGAAGTCTGGCAGATACGAAGGCACTCACCCTGTATACCAAAGGTAAATTGAATAATGTGACGGAAAGCTTCATTTTAGACAGAATAGGTAAAAAAAAAATTGTTCGTGTTCGTTCGAATATGAACAGTAGTTTGCTCAGTTCGGTTCGTTCGAAGAAAAAAATGGTTGTTCGTGTTCGCGTTCGTTCGAAGAATTTTAGACCAATTTTGTTCGAGTTCGTTCAAATTCGAACTGGCCTGTTCGCTCATCTCTAGGGCGGTGGCGGTGGAGGCGTCACTGACTCAGGCACAGGCGAGGGCGGTGGCGGTAGAGCCGTCGCTGACTCAGGCGAGGGCGGTGGCGGCGGAGGCGTCACAGGAAACTGGACAGAACAGACACCCACTTCGTCATGACACTAACTGAGGTGCAGGGCAGGCGCGGATGGTAGCCAGTACTTACTTCCAAGAGAGCGTCCTCGTCCATGACCCAGGCTGGGTCTGGGAGTCGCGGTGAAGCCGGGCGCAGCGGTGGGCGAGGGTGAGATGGGGTTGACACGGCCCCTGGGGCCTCCCATGACGACGACTGAAAAAGACGGTCATAAACATCTATTAGTTTGAGTCCAACAAAGTTGCACGCCCCAAGCAGCGCGGGGCGCACGGCCAGCCGTGCGCAGGCGAACGCAAGCGCAAACAATCTCTCTCTCTCTCTCTCTCTCTCTCTCTCTCTCTCTCTCTCTCTCTGTCTCTCTCTCACACACACACACACACACACACACACACACACATACACACACACACACACACAAACACACAGGCATGCACACACACACACACACACACACACAACCCTGGTGACTACCCCCCCTCCCCCCCACATAAACATTACGCGACCCGACGCCAACATTGAGTAAACGTGTCTGGACCTGTCTCCAGAGCAAGGAAATGTCAGACAAAAATTCACACAAGATACATGGCATGCATGTTCAGGCATCACACGGCGTGCAAGAACTTGAACATCAGGCCCATACAGCGCAAACACATTTACAGAGCTCAGAACATTTCACGAGCCAGACTAGCTCAAGAGATGTGAAGGGCATATAAAAATGATGCTGCGATACATAAGCACATACAGTATAGAAAGTGCAGGCTTAAGAAACAGCAAGCACACACACCATACACGTGCTAAGATGTAAAATCGCAGACTCACCATCGGATCCGATGCGCGAACGGACTTCAGATCGGCGAAACACAGTCACAACACCTCATACTTACCGCCAACCGCCATAGCATCCAACTCCGCCTGGAGGACTCTGTCCTCAAATTCTAACACCTATCGTCACTCAAAAATCACTGGTGTTAAATCAAAGGGGCGTATATCCACTTTTGGGTGAAATTCACTTTTTGGTTATTCAGGATAGAGATTTTCATTGCGCAAATATTGGTATAATCAGATCTTTCCTATCTTTATAAGTGACTATGTTATTCACCATTTTCTATTTGACGTATATCCAATTTCCTCTTAAAGTGGCGTATATTTACCCAGATAAATGAAAAGGGACGTAAATCCCATGACTAGTTTTTCAAAGTGACGAATATCCACTGAGTTTTGGGATATACGTCTCTGTCAAAAAACAATACTTAATATACGTCCCTTCTCAGTGACCTCAGTGGATGTACACCTCATTTTTCAATTCACCGGTTTCAATGCCAATAAAACATGATAAAACTCTGTGGAGAATAAATATTTCTTTTTGTAATGGGATCACAGCAAGAACATTGACCTCTCAGAAGATGTTGTCAAGGCTCTCTTCAGCAGCCACATTAATGCCACATTTTGCTGTTTTCTATGTACCAATACATCCAACACAATCATCTCTACAATTATCTCAACACTTCTTTTGTTTGCTTTTTTGAGGCTAACTAGATGAGTGATGTTCAAAGTAGTGGCAGTCAGTGATAAGTAGTGTCAGTCACTGATAATATCATGGAAGCATACTGACTCCATTGTGACAGAAGTAGTGGTCCTGTGGTAGGATTATCTAGCAATACAGAGGATCAGTAGGAGTAAATTTTCTAATCCTATCAAAGTGACGTAAATCCTAGTGATGTTCAGTCACAGTGACTTAAATCCCATTGTTGAAATGTCAAAGGGACGTAAATCCCAAATGTAGATGGATGTTCGTCACTTTGACAGATAAGCAAAGGATTTACGTCTCTTTGAAAAAATCACTTGAAGGATATACGTCCCTTATATTTGAACCAAGTGGATATACGTCTGTCTGCATGACGTATATCCATTTAAGTCTCAGTAACTCCTAAAATAATAGAGTTGGTGCACCGAAAAGTTTGTAGGGTGTTTCCTGAACAAGAATAGAGCAGAAATAATAGATCCATAATTTTCCATACTCATTCAGTTTCAAATGAAACGTTTTTTCTCTCTCCTGTAAAATTTGGGAAATGGCTTATACGTCCCTTTGACTTTTCACCAGTGAAATAGATCCTCCTTGAGCTGCTCCATCGTTTGTCTCCTCTTACAACAGTCAACACCGGAATGACGCGGCCGGCGGCAGGCCGGGGTCGGCAGCGCAGCGCGTTCCCACGTTCTGCCGCCGGGCCCACCCCCTCCCCAGGTGACACTTAAAACTCATTGGCTATAATTAGCTTCTCTCTGATTGGTTATAATAAGATGTCATCTGATTAGTCGCTTAAGTGCAGCGGGCGCGCAGAGCGCGCGGATGAACTACTAGCGCGCAGGGCATGCGCGGATTTAGGTGGGGGGCGGGGCGACAGGCCTTTTGCCCCAGCTCCTCGGTAGCCGCCTGAAAGGTAGGCAAAAAGTACTACTTTGCCCCTGTAAGTAGGTAAAAAGAACTACTTTGCCCCAAAGCCTGGCTTTGGATCCGCCACTGGCGCAGGGGACAGTCGCCTAGCCGGCTCTCAGTGCGCGGGAAGGGCAGTGCTGCCCTCCTCGTCGGTCCCTTAAGGTCCGAGGCCACACCCGTGATCGGCCACCCCAAGGCCATGCCTGTCCTCCACGACGGGCACCTCGGGGTCCGAGGTCAAGACGACCCTCGTCGTCGGCCACCCCCGAGACCATGGCCACCCTCCTCGACAACCACCCCCAACGGCAGGGGCGGGTCCAGGGCTGTGCCCCTCAACAGGGGCGGGTCCAGGGCAGCGCCTCTCAACAGGGGCGGGTCCAGGGCAGCACCTCCCAACAGGGGCGGGTCCAGGGCTGTGCCCCTCAACAGGGGCGGGTCCAGGGCAGCGCCTCTCAACAGGGGCGGGTCCAGGACCAACCTCCCCTCCGGGCGGGTTGTGTTCAGACTTGTCCAACTTAGGTTGAGTTAGCGCCTTTCACTGAGGTTGAGTTAGGCCCCTCAACTTAACCATGCACGTCCTGACACGTCTGCGGCACCCTGATAGGGACTATGAGTAACAGATGTATGGATAGATGGGGAACAGCTGTATTGATAGATGGATGGGGGACACCTGTGTAGATGAGTAGATGAAACTATGGGGTACAGCGGTATAGATGGGTAGATGAAACTATGGGGGACCAAGATGGCGGACTGATACTATGGGGGACGCCTACTACTAATACTCGTTCATGGATAGAGATACCCGTTCCATGCCAGCTCGACTCTCTGCTTCCATTTTATTTCAGAAATACCGTGCACTTTTCTTCCTGCTTTTCACGATTCATAGGGGTCAATGAATACCACAGCATAAGTTATCCTTATACGACACATGTATTCAACATCTATTCTTTTGTATACAGTGTTGATTCTGGTCTTAACAATCACATATAGTTTTCAATCACAGACAAGGGGCATGATTACGATTTCCTAATCATAGAGAGACACAGGGGCGAGACAGGGAGGGGGTTCTGCTATAAAATAGAACCTCCCCCCCTCTCTCTACGGTACAAGAAGAGGCGCCGCGCGGGTCTCACTGTGGCTCCATGGGCTTGCCACCAGGGGTCCGTAACTTAGCATACCTTTTAACAAAACAAATATTTGGGGGTAACAAAAAATATTGTTGTAGATAAAAGTTTGTTAATAAACTTAACAAAAAAGAGATGGCATAAATGTTAAATGTTTAATCCATAACAAAATGATTTTTGTTATGAAGATAACTTCTACATAATAACAAAACATTTCTCGAAGACGAAAATAACTGGTAATGGCATATAAAATGTTAAACGTTAATGTTACATAACTTATTCAACTCGCCAAGAAATTATAATAATAATAAATGTTAAAGCTATCATCCCGAAAGTACAGTTCAGCGCCGGCTACAGAAAATACACCAAAATGTATCGAAGCGGTCTCAGAATCCTTAAAATGAACCAACGAAAAGGTTTACGACAAATATATTCACATACGTTATTCTAGTGGGTGTAAATTGTGGTTCGATACTTGAGACTGCCAAAGTTTAGTTAAACAGTTAAACTAACGTCAGTCAAAGTAGGTTGTACAACGTTACAAATTCTAATTATGTAAAAAGTTTTCCCCATTTAGCAGACGTAATTTTTTTTTGAAAATTGTCCGTTTCGAGTAATTGCACTTAAAAAGACGGTTCCGGAGTGGTGCGGATCGATGAGGATGGATATAGTGGAAAAGTGGACCAATTTCGGTCGGATTTTACAGTGTACTAGCGAGTTAAGCCTGTTTTCAAGGACAACGGTTCGCAGCATTGACCTGGAGTCGAAAAGGCGGTTCCGGAGAGGTGCGGGTCGATATGGTCGAATAACGTTGAAAACTGGACCAATATTGGTCGGTTTTTATAGTGTACTTGTGGTTTAGGCCCTTTTCCGAGGGAAATGGTCTGCGTCATTGAACTGCACTTGAAAATCCGGTTCCGGGCGGATCGATGGGGTTAGAGAAACTTGAAAATCGCACCAATTTCCCCCTTTTTACAGTGTACCGGCCAGTTGGGCCCCTGGAACAAAAATGGTGTGCGCCATTATTCTGGCCGCGTCCAGACGATTCCTGAGAGGTGCGGGAAGATGGGGGCGTCTCCAAAACTAAAATTACGCCAATATCGTGATTTAGGCCCTTTCCGGAGGGGCGTAACTCAGCTCCCAGAGATATTTTGGGAAATCGCTGAAAACGTTGGGCGGCATCAATGAGCCACCGTCGAGACGGTTCTGGCGATGTGCGGGTCAGCTGGGTTAGACAAAATTAGAATTGGACCGTTTTCGCCTATTTATTACACTGTACCGGCCAGTTACGCCCTTAATCGCAAAAACGGTGGGTGGCTGAGCCGACCCAAAACGGTAGAAGATACAGCAAAACGGGCAAAATTTTGACCTAGAGAAACCTAACTCGTCGACATACCCGTTACGAGCTCATGAAATTTTCCCGATAAATTTTTTTCCCATTACTGTAGAACTTTAATTATTTTTTTTTCAGTGCCTTAATGAGGGTTGGCAGGATTTGAAACAGGCCTTTCGGTGTCCAGGAGTGACCCTCAAAATACCCCCAAAAATTTCGACTCTCTACAGCAACTCCTTGGAGTGGAACAAACATACAGACAAACAAACAAACAAACAAACAGACACCAAAGCCCGCTCTCAAGCTTTTCCAAACCAGAAGGGAGCGCTAAAAAAATAGGCCAGATGATAACAAAATTCTAAGATACAAACGACTTGAATAGATTTTTCATGGAAAATCTAAAATTTGTCTGGTATATGTATACTTGCTAAATATGTAGACTAAAATGTCTAAAGCTGATTAATAGGCCTCAAATGCTAGACTGAAATAGGCAAGAGTATATAATATTTTGCTAAAAAAGGTTCTCTATATTACTCCTAGGATTTATAAAACATCTCAGTACAGCAGCATCAATAGTTTCAGTGAGAATATATGATATATATTAAATCCACGGTTTGCCGTCACCATGTGTATAATAAATAATACCTAACAAATGATATCAATTTAAGTAATTCTGCAGCATGCACCCAAATTTGTGTATTTAAAACAAAGGTACTTTATTATTTAGAATACAGAGAAGAAATATTAAATCCACGGTTTGCCGTCACCAAGTGTATAATAAATAATACCTATCAAATGATATCAATTTAAATAATTCTGCAGCTTGCACCCAAATTTGTGTATTTAAAACAAAGGTACTTCATTATTTAGAATACAGAGAAGAAATAAATTTGCATCAAATCAGTAATCGGACCAATATTATACAAAACACACTAGCTGACATTCGACCGAACACTGTATTCTACGCTTCACATGATCTGAATGAAATTTCAATTTGAATCTTTCAGTCCTTTAATATTGCTAAAAATGGTTCTCTATATTACCCTCAGGATTTATAAAACATCTGAGTACAGCAGCATCAATAGTTTCGGTGAGAATATATGATATATATTAAATCCACGGTTTGCCGTCACCAAGTGTATAATAAGTAATACCTATCAAATGATATCAATTTGCAGCTTGCATCCAAACTTCTGTGTTTAAAACGAAGGTACTTTTTTATTTAGAATACGGAGAAGAAATTAAAATAGTTCTCTATATTACCCTTAGGATTTATAAAACATCTGAGTACAGCAGCATCAATAGTTTCGGTAAGAGTATATGATATATATTAAATCCACGGTTTGCCGTCACCAAGTGTATAATAAATGATACCTATCAAATGATATCAGTTTCACTAATTCTGCTGCCTGCACCCAAACTTGTGTATTCTAAACAAGGTTCTTTATTATTTAAGAGATAGGGAGATGAAATAAAATTACTACAAATGAGTGATAGTGATGGGCCCAGTATTGTACAAAAACTAGCTGACATCGGACAGACCACATTAGTTTATGCTTCACATAATCTCAATACAACTTCAAAACCTACATATCAGACCTGATATTTTGTAATTTAAAATGATCCGAATGTATGTGCAGCCCTAATACACACCATTTTTTTAACAGAGTTATGCTAGAATTGAATATAAAACTAGATTTAAACTAGTTTACATTATGGGTTATGGTGCTTTGTTATGGTTCCCACTACGCTCCGCCATTCGGGGCAAGGTCCTCATTGTACAAAAACTAGCTGACATCGGACAGACCACATTAGTTTATTCGTCACATAATCTCGATACAACTTCAAAACCTACATATCAGACCTGATATTTTGTGGTTCCTGACATTTTTTTACCCGGAGCCAAGCCGGGCCGGGGGGAGCCGGGTCGGGCCGAGCCGGGCCGAGCAACGAACACGACACACGAACAGACTAGACGAGTGGGGACAGAGCGTGGAGGGGGGAGGCGTGACGTCACAGTGACGACCATTCCCGAACGACGACCACGACGACCAACGACGACACGCTCCCCGCCCCAGCCGACGTAGCGCTAGAAGCGGTGCTGAGACCGCTTAAAAAATACTCGCCACAGAAAACGGTGCTCGAGAGTCTCAACATCGAGACGCCGGCCGTAAGTCGCGACTCGCGACGGCGGGCGCACCGAGGTGGTTTCTGACTGGCCAACGCAGGCCAAGATCGAGACCGCCACCGCCAACTGTACGGCTCTGCACCAGCCGGTCAGCGCAGCACGGCAGGCGACAGGCGACCTGGCTCCTGGCTGCGTCGCCGGTGGTGTCGGCTCGCGCGCCCGTTGGCCTCGGCCGGCAGCGCCAAGTGTGCGGCTCTGCACCAGCCGGTCAGCGCAGCACGGCAGGCGACAGGCGACCTGGCTGCGCCGCCGGTGGTGATGGCTCGCGCGCCCGTGCTCGCCAAGACCCTGGTCAAGCTGGAGGCCGCGGTGGCCTCGGCCGGCAGCGCCAACTGTGCGGCTCTGCACCAGCCGGTCAGCGCAGCACGGTAGGCGACAGGCGACCTGGCTGCGCCGCCGGTGGTGACGGCTCGCGCGCCCGTGCTCGCCAAGACCCTGGTCAAGCTTGAGGCCGCGGTGGCCTCGGCCGGCAGCGCCAACTGTACGGCTGTGCACCAGCCGGTCAGCGCAGCACGGCAGGCGACAGGCGACCTGGCTGCGCCGCCGGTGGTGACGGCTCGCGCGCCCGTGCTCGCCAAGACCCTGGTCAAGCTTGAGGCCGCGGTGGCCTCGGCCGGCAGCGCCAAGTGTACGGCTGTGCACCAGCCGGTCAGCGCAGCACGGCAGGCGACAGGCGACCTGGCTGCGCCGCCGGTGGTGACGGCCCGCGCGCCCGTGCTCGCCAAGACCCTGGTCAAGCTGGAGGCCGCGCTGGCCTCGGCCGGCAGCGCCAACTGTGCGGCTCTGCACCAGCCGGTCAGCGCAGCACGGCAGGCGACAGGCGACCTGGCTGCGCCGCCGGTGGTGACGGCTCGCGCCCCCGGGCACGCCAAGAGCTTGGTCATGCTGTGGTGACTTGTCTGGTACAAGGGCTGACATGCCGCCAGAACGACAAGTCCACCAATTCATTTCAATTTTGAATTTTATAGAAATTCATTTTTGTTTTTCTTTTTGCATTACATTCCATACCTATACTATTGAGAAATTCGGATTTCGGATTGTGTTGCCTAGCGATGACCCGCAGTCTCTTGTCCCAGCCCCGCCCCGCCAATAAACATTAAACGTAAACAAGTTTGGTTGATGGTGCGTGCAATATTTGTTTGGTGGAATGCATTTCTGAGACCGACCTCAAATTATGGTTTTATTTTGTCGAAGGACTATTGTGATAAATTGATGCAAAGTATCGTGATGCTTGATTTACTACATAACTACATGGGAAAGGTAAGATTTATTGAAAGCTACAAGCTAACCTACAAAATGTAGGTTGTGGTTTGAGGAATGAACATTTCATGAGTAACAAAATAATTTCTTATAATATTTATAAGTTAGCAAAAAATATTTTTTTTGCTGTTTTTTGAATGCTAAATTAATAACACAACACATTTTAATTTACAGGTGAAGCTTACTTTAACAGTTCAAGCACTAGTTGCCTTGTGAGATCCTTGTTTGCATGTAAAAGTATTACATTGTCAACATTGTCACCAGATAAATTAAACCTCTGAGGGCGCAAAATGAATCTTAATGAAGAAAACAGGCGTTCTACCGTTACTTGAGTGGCAGGTAGTACCAAAACAATCATAGCCAGATCGTAGAGTTCTGGGGAAACAGCTTTTCTGCCCTGCCAGTATTTCATGATGTCAGCTGAAGGCGGAAGAGGGTCAGTCACTCTGTCGTATTCATCCAGAAGTGCTCTAATCTTAGCTCTCCCACTTTGATTTCCTTGTCCTTCTTTCAGTATTTGCCGGTCCCTGTTACGCTGCTCCAGCAATTTGTTAAATCCACTATCGTCAGTATCATCATCACTGTCATCAGCTGAGAAGTTAATTTGCTCCTCAACTTCTAAGTCTGAATCGACATTGTCTTCAGTGTCAAGAAGGCCCCTGATAACCTGCAGTCGCTGCCACAGATCCACCAGGTATGCTTTTCCATCCATAACTTGCTCGGCTGTCAGCAGAGAAAAGTACCTCGGGTCCATCAACAGTGCTGCATTAAATGCAGGGTAGTTGAAGAGTGGGGAAAGTCTCTCTTCTCCACGACGGCCCCTCTCCTTGTAGTGGACTGACTTGCTCCGCTCATTCATGGCATCTACGAGGCGCTTTGCCAGATCAGAGTTCCTCTTTTGCAACGTCATGGTAAGTTGTGTCCAAATCTTGTAAAACTCTCCTAATGTTAAATTTTGTGCCTGTAGTTTAATTGTAGCCTTGCGAGCAGGTCGGAGGTCTTCTAGGAGCTCTTCCACAGCTGACCACTGAGTTCCTGTGAGAGAGTTCTCAGCTTTCTCTTTGGCACTATTAAAAGTGAATTTTCTATCCAGAAAATTACGGAGCTTAAACACACTTGCTACCATGTCATAGGTGGACCCCCACCTGGTGACACAATCTAAGGAGGGCAGAGGCAGGTTTTCTTCTTTAATTTGAAGAACATTTGAGGGATTTCTTAGAAAGTTGGCTAATTTTCTTACAGCGATGAGGAGTGGTTTGAGAGATTCAGACCCCACCCTGGGCTTCACCGCATCTTCAACAGCAAGCTGAAGGGTGTGGGCTGCACATCGGACGCTTTGGATGGAGAACTCACCCTGTATCATCTGGATATCTTCAGGTAAGTCATAATCTATATCATAATCAAACTCTAAGTTTTCTTCATTAAGAAGCTTGCCAGCTAATATATAATTTGCTCCACTATCAGTGGTGAATGAAACAATGCTCTTGATGGGAATGTCAAATAGGGTATTTCGGGTAAGCGGAGCGTCGGAAACGGAAGTGCCCAGTCCACCGCTGGTTGCATCTCTACCGCTGATGGCGCGGGGGGGAGGGGAAGGCGGCGGGGCGACGCAGAGTCTACTGCGCATGCGCAGTTTGCAGGCTGAGATGAATCCAGCAGCCACTCGGCCGTTCCGTTTCCGCTGCTTCGCTTACCCGAAATACCCTATTTCTTACATACCATGCTGATTATATGTTTCAGATTGGCTGCTGTGCTAGAAACAAACAGCTCCTCAACTGCTAATGTGCGCACAACCTTCTCCCCATTCAGTTCATATTGCACATTGATGCCTATGAAATGTCTCTGGTTTCTAGAGCACCCATCAACTGCCATAGAGCACATTTTCCCCTTCAGTTCTTCTGAAATTTTCTTGCGCATTTTCTCTGCAAACTCTGGAATTATAGCAGGAATGGTGTTTGAGGAGATGGTGACCCTGTGGGATAAAGGTAAAGATGTGTGTTTATCATACTTTCACTTCCCTCTTAAATAATTTTGAGTTTTATCTTATTAGATTAACAGGCCATTTTGGGCAAGGTCACCGATTTTTGCTGGGTAGAGAGGCTTTATGGAAAAGGACCTTGTAGGGCTATGTAGCTAAAACGATTACTGAGATAGAAATTTGTAGAGTGTCAAAGTAAATCTAATAGATAAAAATGTTGGATAGATATTAACTGCTGTCTTTACACTTAGGTAAAATATAAATACATCACTGAAGGGTGTCTCTTCTTTTTTTAATCAGTTATATTATTAGTTGAGTGTGTGTTTGGCCTTACTTTTGTGAAAATGGACAATCTGAAGGTAGATTTTTTGAAATTTCCTGAACCTAAAAGGAAGTTCAGAATGGACTTAATACTTGAATTTCTTAGTCTTGACATCTTACATACAAATGTTAAGTGTTTCTCTATTTCTCTATTTTGTTTCCCATAATATCCTTAAACACATGTGACAATTTATAGCTAATGTGCTGCTAAATCAGAAAAACCTTAAGGGAGATTTTTAAATCAATTTTTACCGAAGCAATATTGTGCGCAAGCTTCTGAAATAGAGAAACACTTCCCTTTGTATGTAAGATGTCAAGACTAAGAAAGTCAAGTATTATGTCTATTCTGGAGTTTCTTTTAGGTTCAGAAAAATGTGGAGAGACAAAAGCTACCTTCACATCGTTCATTTTCATTTAAAAAAAGGCCAGAAAAAATAAAATCTCCATTAATAACAAAACTGATTTAAAAATATAGGAGGAATTTTTTTTTAAATTGTCTCAGATTGTTTCCAAATTTGATTTTTAGCGTTCTTGGTCCTGTACATTCTCTAATTTTTATGAGAAGGTTATATTCAAATAATTTCTAAGTCAAGTTAATACTACTCGGTCAACACAAATGTGTATGTTGTACACTAAAGTATACATGCCATGTAGTATACTTTAATAAATATATACATGGCCATGTGCACTGTAATAAATGTATCTGTGGAACACCAGCAAAAATTTTTGACCTTACCAAACATCACTCTTTGACCTAGAGGAGAGGAAATGACTAGTTTTATTTTTCTTACCTTTCAGCTGCATGCATAGCATTTATCATAGGTTGAATAATATCTTGAAATGCAGCATAGTCAAGGGCCTGAAAGGAGAGCCCATGCTCCGTCACCAGCCTGATGCTGTGGAGCTGGAGAGCGGCTGCTGACATTTGTACCCCATTGAGCACAGCTTGCTTAGCACGTTTAGCAGGTGGTCCTGTCTCTTTCTTCTGCTCTGCCCTAGCTTTCACAACTTCCTCAAATGCTTTCTTGTGGTGGTGCTCTAAATGAGAAAGTAAATTGTGTGTGTGCTTGCCCTGAAAAATAAAATAAAAAATACATTTTAAAAATATTATTTGCTTCTTTAATTTACATATATTGTCAGGAATATTCAGTTGAATTATTCTTTGGTATTTTTTTCCAGAAAATAAAAAAAAGGAGTAATAGGGCATGATATCAAAGTTCAGTGCAATGTAATAATAGCACACAAACACCATTTGTTTATGAGATATTTAATGGGGAATCTTAGTTCAGAGGTTTCATTACTGAAATCAATCTGTCTTTGTGCAACGGAAAGCCTTAATGACAAAACATGTATGAAACTGACGGAGAGGACTGATATTTTGGTGCCTTAAAAATACGTTCAAAGATAGTGTACTCACCGGAATTTTTTTATTGCAGTTTGAATGGAGGCAATGACATTCAAACACTTTGTCTGAAATTTCATGGCAAGAAAAGTGCGCGTGAACTGGATGCAGCTTCTCCCGACACTCTTCATGCCCAATCTCGGGACGGCCACGTCGACGCTTTCGCCCGGGTGGAAGGATCTCGATTTGGACTGTAGTTTAAACTGCACTACCCAAACTGTAGCTGTGAGCTGCTATCTAAAACTCTGAACTAAATAATGTTTTTCTGCAAACACTAACTCATATCCTTTTCTGTAGTTGAAACTATACAATGACGGCAATTTTACTGGTTTTACATTTATAATGTTGGCTGCAGTTTGTGAAAGTAGTTGGAACTATAGTTGCATGTACAATCGTAGAAAGGATATTTTACTGTTTAGAAAATCATACTAGCTAGAGTCCTTGACTACGCATAAACACGACTAAAAAGTTAAAAAATACTACGTTTTGGAGTATACTTTTGGCTTCAACTCGTATAAGCAGCTGCTTCTACACTTATATCGCAAAAGCACTCTTCTTATTTATAAAGTAAAGATAGTAATTTATTTTGCAGTTAGTGAGTGTGAATATGTTTGCACTTAACTTATCAATCGACTCCATGTGACAACGCACATGTTGTGTGTTCTCTAGAATTCGTGTTGTTCAAGGTGAGGCGATGTTGTAGAGTTTACTTTTGTGGGGCAATCTTTCCTTCTAGCCTCAGTTGCAACTACAATGACTTTGTACCTGATCCTGATCTGTGAGGTTTCACGTCCCGTAGGCACCCTACGTACGGGGATTCTACCCATCTCGAACTTGCCAAACAGCCGGTGGTTTTTCCATATTTCCACGTCACTGGGGCTGCCCCGGCCCCCGGCCCGGCTACCCCTGTCCTTTGGTGGGGTCCTGCAGCAGTCAGGCTACTATCCAGGTACTTGACCGAGATTCCCGGTTAAGAAATCACTAACAACCGAAGTTTAGATTTTGGGGGTATGAAACAAGGAGGCGGGGCCGAGAAAGGAACATGTTTTGTCAGAAAACAAACAAAGCTAAGAAATCCAACAGGAGCCACAGTTACATGGCAAACAAACTGGAGTTAAACTGTAGTTAGACCAGTAGGCCGGCTGGCTGAGACCCTTGGCATGACACCATGTTGCTGCGATACCAAGCTATGGTGTCCCAGTGGCTGAGTGGTCAGCATGACGGGCTACCAGCTCCGAGGTCCGGGGTTCAACTCCAGCCATCAGCCGCTCAAACGTCATCATCAAAAGGTAAGTAAACATGCAACAATGAAGTAAAATGTGAAATAAAATACTAAGGCGGAAGGCGCTTGAGAAGAAAGAAAAAGAAGAGGAAGAATTTTTCTTTTTTAAAAAAAATTGAACTCTACTTTATGAGCATATGACAATGGGGCTTTATGCATAGTCCGAAAAAGAAACAATGTGCAACTGAACTAAGTTCGAACTACAAACTCAATCTAAAGACACACTGCATATGTAAACTATAGTTTAACTGCAAACGGTCCGAACTTGTTGCATTTGGACTATAGTCAAGCTGTAGTTTAACTTCAAAAATCTGCAAATAGTCTTCACTTTTCTGCAGTTCAACTACTTTTCAACCGCACATGTTATTTAATAGTTTGACTATCGTTACTTTGTAAAATTTAAGTGCATCTATGAGTAAGTATTATCTGTAACTGCAGTACATGTAAATTGAGGTCGGACTACAACAAGAATTTCAGTTGGTTTGTTGTTAGCTTTTACATTTCAAAGTGGAGATCCTTCCACCCGGGAATTTTGACACTAAAATAGCCACAAAAAGTTACCCCCTGCACGGATTTCGATCGGAACTGGTTCAAAACGTTGCTTATTTACCAGGTTACACTCTGAGATCGACCACAAAAAGTGTTTTGTACCGTTCGAAAGATATTCAGCTTTTAGTGTAGAACAAATTTGAACGCACGATCGTCGCGCGCTGGTCAGCAGATGGCGTTGTTCCTGCATAGCCTCGCTACCAGCCCTCTCCTTCCGTACCGGCTGTCTGCTGCTTTGTTTGTTTTCGGTCGTAGGCTCTAGGCTCTGATTTTGCCCTAATAGAAAAGAAACTCCCTTTTTAATCCCAAAGTCCAAATCCCTTACGAGTCCCAAATTCCAAATGCCAGATATGTTCCAAAACGGGCCAAAACTGGAACTTGGGATTCTGGCAGGTAAACGCCCAAATCCCTGTAGAATTCGAACTGGAGTCCCATACATGTTTCGGCAGTGGCAACTGATAGGGCCTAGCTTCAAGTTCCTATGCGATGACGCACCTTCCTACATGGTACTCTTCTACAGGGTACTTCCCGACCATGTGATGACGCCTGACATGTTAAAAATTGTCTAGGAAGCTTCCTTCACCATTTTTGGAACATGCCCTAAAAATGCACGTGAGAGCAAAAAGGGACTTCGGAGGGATTTCAAAAAAGTGGGATTAAAAGTGGATTTTGCAAAATCCCAAATCCTATTTAAGTCCCTCAAAAGGCAAGGGACAATTTTGGAACTAACTTGGGACCGATCTGGGAGTTTCGCTTCTATTAGGGTGGTTTAGTTTTTGAACCTAAAGATACGCATATTAGCTTGAAATTACGTCGAAGCTCAACCCACTAGATACATGTTATCGTTCGGCTGCCGAAAAACTTGTGTGAGAAGTGTCGGCTAATTTTTATGGTCAACTGATACATCAGGTGTGAATCATTTTAAGGTTATTGCGGTCTAGTGTTTTTTATTCTAACTTTCATTTTTAACGCTTTCTTAATTCTCCGCAGATGTAAAAACACACTCTGTATACTCCGTATGAAAGTATTTTGTAGTGGTGCTGTGCTGCACTAAGGTATAACCAATCAAACTTCAACCTGTGTGTGACAATCTTTGTGGTTTTTGCTACAACTGAGTATTTATTTTTCCTACATTTGTTCACAGGAAAATGGCAAGCCCTTTTACTAAGGTCATTGATAATGTTTTGGAACTTGTGATGACCTTTTAAACGGTGTTCATACATGTGTTGGATAGTACTTCCAAAAAAATTATCAGTTGCGAGGATTTGAGGTAATCCTGGCATGTTAAATTTTTATATTCTTGATTTCAATTTTCTTTCTTTTTCTGAGACTATGATTTATTGTCTTTTAACTCAATCTTATTTTTAGGTTTGTCAGAACTATCGTTACAAATGCAAGTTCAATGACCAGTTATCTACCGCCCAAATCGTAGAGCGATGAGTTTTATGAATGCAGGTGCAGCGATTTCAAACAACAGTAACATGTGTTCTTACTTTTTATTTATTTATCACATTCTTGTCCAAGTAACTGTACTTTATTACAACAAAGTTTGATAATATATTATTACAATATCTACCTATGAGTTTAATACTTTTTTAAGAAGCACATCTGCAGTATTGGCCTCAGCAGCAAGGATCTTGATAGTTTTTCCTCGTGACATGATTTGCGGGTTTACCAGCATGAGAATCTCATCTAATAGAATTGTTTTGGTCTGATTCTCTTCAAATATGAATTCATACTTTTTTCCTGTTTTAGTTTTCAGTTGTTCAATACTTATTTCTTCTGCATCTTTGTTGACGGTTTTTACATAGCCAAGGAACCAGTTTGGTTTTTCTAGATGATAAATTATAAATCCTCGCACTTCATCAATGTTCAAATGCTTGTCTTCTAAAATCAAGAATATAAAAATTTAACATGCCAGGATTACCTCAAATCCTCACAACTGATAATTCTTTTGGAAGTACTATCCAACACATGTATGAACACCGTTTAAAAGGTCATCACAAGTTCCAAAACATTATCAATGACCTTAGTAAAAGGGCTTGCCATTTTCCTGTGAACAAATGTAGGAAAAATAAATACTCAGTTGTAGCAAAAACCACAAAGATTGTCACACACAGGTTGAAGTTTGATTGGTTATACCTTAGTGCAGCACAGCACCACTACAAAATACTTTCATACGGAGTATACAGAGTGTGTTTTTTACATCTGCGGAGAATTAAGAAAGCGTTAAAAATGAAAGTTAGAATAAAAAACACTAGACCGCAATAACCTTAAAATGATTCACACCTGATGTATCAGTTGACCATAAAAATTAGCCGACACTTCTCACACAAGTTTTTCGGCAGCCGAACGATAACATGTATCTAGTGGGTTGAGCTTCGACGTAATTTCAAGCTAATATGCGTATCTTTAAGTTCAAAAACTAAACCAAAATCAGAGCCTAGAGCCTACGACCGAAAACAAACAAAGCAGCAGACAGCCGGTACGGAACGAGAGGGCTGGTAGCGAGGCTATGCAGGAACAACGCCATCTGCTGACCAGCGCGCGACGATCGTGCGTTCAAATTTGTTCTACACTAAAAGCTGAATATCTTTCGAACGGTACAAAACACTTTTTGTGGTCGATCTCAGAGTGTAACCTGGTAAATAAGCAACGTTTTGTACCAGTTCTGATCGAAATCCGTGCAGGGGGTAACTTTTTGTGGCTATTTTAGTGTCAAAATTGGGTCATTTTTGGCCTGCAAACTCTCATTTTAGAGCGATGTGCTAAATTTCATAAGCCTTTCAACAGCAAATTTTGTGCCCTTTCCAACGCTGTCCTTGGTTTTACGATCCAACTCATAGTTTCGGAGATATGAGCAGAAATGAGGAAGCCTACGCAGCGCTCGAGCCCCATAATTTACCTTCGATATTTCCGTTTTGCGACGTATTTCAGAGAAAGCCTTGCGCACACGGTGGATTTACAATAAGATCTTTCGATTTTAACAGTTTGAAGTTAATCCATGACAGCAAGGTTTTCCGGTTGGCCCAGTTGGCGTGGACTGACCCTATACCACTTCACTATCACGCCTGAAATAATAAAAAAAAAGGGAGTGATCGACCGAGTCCCCACACACCTATGCGCGTCGATCAAATCGGACATGACAGCGTTACTGCCCACCGACTCGGCGCAGTAATGAAGGTGAATTGACCGCAGACGCGGCAGGGTCAGCTCCTGTAATTCAAAACCGTGCATGAGCGCGTATGGACGAGTATAGAGGAGCAGGGCCTATTGTCCGACGCTTACCCGTGGCCAACACCCCGTCAACGCCCCTCTCCCACGGGCGACAATCATCAAGTACTCTAAGCGATGCAGGCAAAGCAGAGCTTCCACATGGAGGCCATGAGGGCCGTGCAGAACGAGGCTGAGACGAACGACGTTGCGCCCCGCCGCGCCGAGGAGCAATTCCTCCACACCGAGGGGGCAACCACTCGTGAAATCCTGTGTACAAACCCTCGGAAATCTCGATGAAATCCTATGAAGTCCAACTGAGAAATCTCAAGAAATATCATAAAAAATGTCACAGAAATCAGTGAAATATAATGAAACCTTGAGGGATCCCATGAAACCTCGTGATATCTTTTAAAATTTTGTGGAATCTGGTATATATTTGTGAAATGTACCCGAATGTACTATATGAAATCTTTACAAAATCCGGAGAAATCTTTACGCAATCCATAGAAATCCCATATCATTAGAAATCCTATGTACACTAGGATAGGGAGTGGTTGCCCCCTCGCTCCACACTCCCTTCGTGAGCGTGCACGTGAACCGAAAAGATAAGCCCCAAGCGAAGACGGCGGCGGTACGAGCACTAACGGAACTGCAGCACCCCGGGCCCACCCTGGGCGCGCGACGACGAGGGCGTCTTCACGATCAGGCCCTCCACGTCTGGCAACGCGGGCACGAGGGTCGTCAGGAACGAGAGGTTCATGCCCTGAACCTGCTCGTTTCGGCGGGCCAACCACATGCCACGCTCCGACGACAGCCGGGCCCCTTCACTAGGCCACGCCCGCACAAAGCACGACACGTCCGTCAAGGAGAGGTGACGCACCACGGACAGCAGGGCCCGCGTCGGGAGGTCTACCAGCGTCACCTACACACACACACACACACACGCGCGCGCGCGCGCGCGCACACACACACACACACACGCCATAACCTCTGTCTAACTCTCTCTCTCTGACCAACAGCACCGCACCGCGCCCATCCCAAAACGACCAGCCCTCTCTCTCACTTGAAGCCCGTCTTCATCGTCTCCCAAGTCCTCCTTCACTTCGTACAAATCAACCATGTTAACGACGTGTCGGCTCTCTTTTACTACTGCTGCTGCCTGCTCCTGCGCCCTCTATACCGAGCCAACCCGATACCGCCAGAAGAAAAAAAAAAGAAGAAAAAAGAATACAAAATGGCCGCTCTGCCTAACCTAACGCCTTACCTGCTTGCTTGCTTGGCGAGACGTCTCAACAGGGTGAGCCGCAGCTAGACAGATTTCCGAAACTGGGGCGACATGACACGGCTGCACACCTTGAGCTTTCTAGCGTCCCTCACCATCTTCTGAACCACCTTCACACACTGACTCCGGGCACACCACCGGTACACCACCCCGTCGACTCGGACAGCGTGAAGGGGCACATTTTGCAGCCTGAACATCGCCGCCCCTGCCCCCGCAGGTCCCCCGACATGACTACTCTTCGCCTTCCAGCTCCTCTTCCCCGACAAAGGCGTTCGCGCGAACCAGAGCGTACGGATCGCCTTGGTAGTTTCAGACGCACGATGGCTGCGCGACTGCATGACAGGGACGCGCAGAAATAATATCGGCGCCTCAGGTCGTGCGACACGCACTGCCCCACCACGGGGCGCGAGTGGCACACGCAGCACACGGCCTCGCTTGACCTCCGTCCGCCCACCGGCATGTTGACGACCGTACTGATGGCTTTGCGAAGACAAGACGATGTGGCCGATGCAGCAGGATATGAGACATACAGCGATCACAAAATAAAGGGTACTCACTCAGGGGGGGGGGGGAGGGGGTCAGCCTGTCGTCTGCTCCTCCTCGCGCCTCCTACACGCCCAAGGGCCGCATCATGGTCACCGCCGTCGTTTGGTGCCTGTCCATCAGAGAGAGAAGGAGAGACAGTGAGACACAGTCCACCTCCACACACACACACACACACACACACACACACACACACACACACACACACACACACACCTCCACACGCTCCCTAAAAATACCTACCGGTGCGCAGAGACAAGGCCGCCCATCACGATCCACGACGACTCAGAGTCCACGCTGTAGAACAGTTGGATTGTCTTGAGCTTCGGCAGCACGAGGTCCTGTTTAAAACATCAAAAAAGTCATAGGTGACTGAAAAATCCGAAAAAAGTAAAAAAATTCAATCGAGATCTAAACCCTCTCCCCTACCTGAGGCCATTCCCCCTCGAGACCACCCGAGCCACGAATGTGGATGCACAGCGATTCGAGACAGGTCATCTCACGCAGGCACAGCAGCTGGAGGTCCTCCGAGTAAATGGGAAATGCTCAGCCAGACCAGAGACACCGACACGGGTCCCAGAAGAAGGGCCTCAACGCTGCCGCGATGGGCGTACACGCGCACCGTGAAGAGTTGCACTGTCCGATGTCCGCTGCGATGGGCACAATCCCGAAACCCGATCGTTCCTGACGACCCAGGGATAGGCGAAAACGGCGTGGTCACCAATAAGCCCTCGACGAGCGGCAGGGCTGGCAGGAGGCGCGTCACCAGACTGTAGTCCAGAACCGAAGGAATCCAATACTTGTAATAAAAAGCCGGCGAAAACTGTTTGCTCAGCAAGCGGGTTAATGAGGCGGGGAAGTTCCCCCAGTTTAAAACGTATTTTAGGCGGTGTAAAGTGTCCCAAAAAAAATCCCGATCGATTCCATGTACCTTGGACATTTCTGTATCAGACACAACTCGTATTTTGTTGGATGGGAACATTTTCCAAAACAGGGTTTCGGCCAAGAATTGCAGACATCCGTACCACTGTGCGCCGCTGGATCAGATATGCAAGACATCCTTTATTTACAAGCTAAGTATCCATAACCTATAGAAGGTTATAAGATGTTATGAAAGGTTTTGATTTTCAAGGTGTCACGTAGATAGGATTAGCTAGAGGGTAGGAGACACCTAGGGCTAGCAAAAGCATGCCCTAAGGCAGTGGTAGAAAAGTGCGACATTTACTGTTCCAGGATTCATTGTGTGTTTCAGGTTTCCTGTTACACCATTGCAGGACTTCAAGACAGTAAGATTTAATGGACTTATTATTTGACATATACTCCGTGGTTGATCAACCTTAAAGAATTGAAGCTACTATCAGTAAGGAGCTGATGGTGGTCGCGCAAGGTGTCATACTAATACAGTGATTACCTGTTACGAGGAAAGTCAATTTCTTTTTGTATGCACACTGAGTCAAGCCAGTAGGGTTCAAAAATCCGTAGGCTTGTACAAGGTGGAAGTTTCAGGTCTTCTATTTAAGTAGAAAATAATTTATTGGAATTGTTAAAGTAGTCGATACATGTTAAACATGCATTGTAAAATTTACGTGATTGTAATGAAGACTAAGGCGGAAACTGGTGAGACTATGTCAAGGGGCATGCGTTGTAAGGAGGAAGGGGTTTAGAAAAGAGGGAGTAGTGTAGTATTATGACAACAAACATAACCCTATCTGGTCACAGCAGAACGCATTGTCACGGCCCGGAGAGATCACTACCACCAGACCGCATAGAAACTCAGTCTCACAACCAACTTTTGTTTTACGATCGCCTTTGTTCTTCCTGTTGTTTTGCCAAGTTCCCAATAAAAGGAGGGGCGAGCTTCGAGCTCGCTGTCATTCTCCACTCTGAGGCCGGGCTTCGTTAAGAGCTAGACACTTCCCCGTTCCTTGCTAATACTACACTATCATTCTAAAATTTTGTCACTTATTTGCTCCCTTTACATCTTAAGAAATAAAATCAGTGTTAGGAATCTCTTATATAGTAAATGAGAGAAAAACAAGCAGGCCCGCCCTTCCGCCAAACGTCGTTGCCAGCTCCGCTTTGCTACGCTGGCAACTCCGTTCGGCAGGGGGCGTGCCTGCTTGGCCTGCCGGCGGCGTTCGGTCGGGCCTTCGGCCCGACCCCTAAGTCACACAGAACGTCCTCTTAGCTTGTAAATGATCGGGCCTGCGGCCCGTAAAGGCATTCTCTTCGGAAAGAGGCAGTTTGTAACGGTGCACCACCGAAACTACAGCCCTCCCTTCTGCTTTGAAAACGTGCCGATAGGGACTAAGCGGTCAGTTATTCGGCAAAAAAGGGGAGTCGGAAATCTCGAAAAATGTCGAAATACGTGAGTTCGGCCTCAGATGGAACGGTCGAACTCGGACTTTATTTGGTAGCAGTTGGCAACACTGAATTACGCTCGTCGAACCAATGTTAATGGTATAGGCGTCGAGGGGTGTCGAAAATTTCAAAAATTGTCGAGATATGTCGAAAATTGTCAAAATATGTAAAAATTCGTAAAAATGTCGAAAAATCTCGAAATATCTCAGAAATGTTGAGATATATCGAAAAATATGGATAATGTCGAAAAACATCAAAAAATGAGGGATAATGTCGAAAGATGTCGAAGAATATCAAAAACTGTCAAAAATGTTTACAAATATCGAAATATGTCGGAATATGTCAAAAATGTCAAAAAATATCAAAAAACATCGAAAATTATCAAAAATGTCAAAAAATATCGAAAATTATCGAAAATTATCGAAAAATATCGAAAAATATCGAAAAATATCGAAAAATATCGCAAATGTCGAATAATATCAAAAAATATCGAAAAAGAACGAAAAATGTCGAAAATATCGGAAAATATCGGAAAATATCGAGAAATGTCGAAAATAATCGAAATGTTTTAGTTTTGACGATTGGCAACACTGGAAATTGAAAAAACGGTTGGCACCACTGAATTGCGCTCGAAAAGACGGTTTTAGAGAGGTGCGGGTCGATGGGGTTCGTAAAAGTTGAAAAGTGGGTCAATTTTGGGTGCTTTTTACAGTGTAGTCGCGAGTTGGGTCCTTTTTATCGAAAAACGGTGGGTGCCATCGAACTGGACGCGAAAAGACGCTTCCGGGGAGGTGCAGCTCGATGGGGTTGAGAAAAGTTAAAAACTGGACCAATTACGGGTGCTTTTTACAGTGTAGTCGCGAGCTGGGTCCATTTTTTCGTAAAACGGTGTGCACCATTGAACTAGACGCGAAAAGACGCTTCCGGAGAGGTACGGGTCGACGGGGTTGGAAAAAGTTGAATATTTTTTTTTATTTATTCCGTGAAAACTTTTATAATTTTTTTCAGTGTCTTAATGAGGGTTGGCAGGATTTGCACCAGGCGTTTCGATGTCCAGGAGTGACCCTTAAGATACCCTAAAAATTTCAACTCTCTAGCTCAACTCCTTCGAGTGGAACAGACAGACAGACAAACAAACAGACAGACACCGCATCGATTGCATAAGCCCGCTCTAAAGCTTTTTCAAAGCAGAAGGGCGGGCTAAAAAAATGGTTTTCATGATGATGCTTTCAGCAGCTTTATAATATGACTTTAACAGGGATTAGCATCTGATAGCCATTTTAAGAAAATAAAAATGCTTATAAGCGATTACTCATTGCATTGAATACAAACATATTACAGGGAAAAGTAGTCATAAAATTGCATGTAAGCAAAGCAGGTCACGTTCCAAGTTCAACATCTTAACTTTAATGTCAAAAGAAGATTGTTCTTCCTCTGAAAAACAAGAAAAGTTTCAGAAGGACAGAATTCAATATAATACATTTTTTAGCAGATGATACGAAGGTATCAGCCTGCTCGTACTGTCATACAGCGAGCAGTATGCAGAGAGCAGCGCAGCCAGCAGAGAACAACCGGCAGAGCGAGCAGCCAGTTTGGCATAATATTATACAGGGGGGAAAATTTCGCGAGGCGGCGCGCGCGCCCCGCCACTCCACGCCACCTCTCGGGACGCTGGGCCGCCGGGCGGCCGGGCCGGTGCCCCCTCCCACCCCGCGCCTCCCCCCTCCTAGCCAAGCGCGACAGCTCTCCGCTTCCCTGCGGCCTGCGACGCGTAGGGACATCTACCATACGTATCATCTGCTTTCAAGTTCCGGCGCTCCGGATTTTTTTGGTCACGGTCGCGTGGTCTGTTTCTTTTTTTTTTGTATTGGGTTTTTAAAAGCATACCTCGAGCCTGAACATCTTGCTGGTCAACTTCTTTATCTTCTACATTATGGTAGACTTCTTGATCGTTTTTTTCGTTTTCACCTGGATGGTTCTCCTCGTTTTGCACTTTATCGTTTTTCTCGATTAGCATTCCATTTGTATATCGTGTTTCTGTGAATAAATGTGATCATGAAGGAGGGCTAATGGAGTCGGCACGGACCGTCCCTGGACCTTCCCCGCACTCAATATAGTGACGGATTTCTTCTAAACTGGTAAAAACCTGGCGCTCACACGACGGCTACCACTTAAGTAGGGTCTAATCTACTGAATAGAAGCTCGGTGGACTTATCCGTTTCCGTACCGGACAGCAATTTCGAAAAATAGTGGACCTGAAGGCTTTCGCCAACGATCGGGCTGGCTTGGCACAGCCCTCCATAACCTCTCAGAAACAACCTTTTGACAATTATTCCTTAATTTTGACTTTTATTGCTGTTTAGGCATAGAAATCAAGTAAAAATGCCCTCCAATAATAAAATATGATTTTAGAAACCATATTGCAGTTACGAATACAATAGAGGCCATAACCCCAGCGTCGGTCGGCTGCTAGCACAACAACAAGCACTCGAATTCCGAAAACGCCGTAAGTTTGTATTCGTAACTGCAATATGGTTTCTAAAATCATATTTTATTATTGGAAGGCATTTTTACTTGATTTCTATGCCTAAACAGCAATAAAGGTCAAAATTAAGAAATAATTGTCAAAAGGTTGTTTCTGAGAGGTTATGGAGGGCTGTGCCAAGCCAGCCCGATCGTTGGCGAAAGCCTTCAGGTCCACTATTTTTTGAAATTGCTGTCCGGTACGGAAACGGATAAGTCCACCGAGCTTCTATTCAGTAGATTAGACCCTACTTAAGTGGTAGCCGTCGTGTGAGCGCCAGGTGTTTACCAGTTTAGAAGAAATCCGTCACTATATTGGGTGCGGGGAAGGTCTAGGGACGGTCCGTGCCGACTCCATTAGCCCTACTCTCATGATGTGATTATCCAATAAATTGTGATTAGATGTAAATTTCAAATAACAATGCGACTCTCTCCAACGGAGATTACCTTCTTAACATGCCACAAGAACAACACCATAATCAAGAACCTTTGAGTAATTGTATCCCTTTGTTTTCTTAATTTTAAGGCCTTTAAAGATTTCCTTTGCATTAACTCGTATCATCTACTCAAAATAACAAACGTTTTATTGTTTAAAAACATTTCAGGTCTGACATTGACAGGCATGTAAAAGGAGAAAAGCACGTTGCTAAAGCAGCCGCAGTTAGTCCCCGATCGCAGAAAACGCTCCAATCCATGCTTAACAAGAGGGACCCGATAGAAAAGCAGGTGAAGTACGCCGAGCTCAAGTTAGCTGGTTTTGTGGCCGCTCACGACGAGAGCTTTTTGAAAATGGACCATCTCACCGACGTGTTAAAGGAGATTTTTCCAGACTCTAAAATTGCTGCAGGGCTGTCTCTGAAAAGGACCAAGACTAAGGGATTAGTAACAAATGTAATCGGTGAAACTGAAAAGGAGTCACTTACCATTAGTTTGAAGACAACCCTTTTTTCAATTCTAACTGACGAG
Organism: Frankliniella fusca; assembly: GCA_029379305.1. Lineage (NCBI taxonomy): Eukaryota > Metazoa > Arthropoda > Insecta > Thysanoptera > Thripidae > Frankliniella > Frankliniella fusca. The sequence continues at coordinate 54,048 of JAHWGI010001219.1, forward strand.
TCCACCGACATCTCAGCAGTCAAGACGTCCGCCGTGATGGTCCAGTTCTACGATCCAGAAGCAGGGGGTATCGCCGTGCGTCATTGGGATCTCGAGGACGTATTTACTGACGATGACCCGGAAGGGGCAAACATTGGCGCGACTGCAGAAGTTCTATTCAAGAAACTGATTGATAGTTTTCAAGTCAGAGAGATTCCGGTTCAAAATATCATCGGGTTTGGCAGTGACGGCTGCAACTTAATGATGGGCGCCCACAACTCCGTCGCGTCGCGGATGAGAGACCTCTGTCCAGGCATTAAAATAATGAAATGCATCTGTCACTCCTTGCACCTGTGTGCGAGTGACGCGTGCAAAGTGTTACCTGTCGTCTGTAAGGACCTAGCAATACTTATTTACGGGTTCTTTTCCCACAGCTCGAAGAGGCAGGCTCAGTTTAAGCAATTTCAGAAATTTTTTGAGTTGGAACCTCACAAAATTTTGCACCCAAGTCAAACGCGCTGGTTGTTCCTGGCTGCTGTTGTGGATAGAATTTTAGAAAACTGGGAGTCCCTGAAACTTTTTTTCGGAGACCAGACGTTAAACCTGACAAGGGAACGTTTTCCGGTGATACACTTAGAATTGCACGACACAGTGATATTTTGTAGTTGGGACCTATAGACAAGGTTTGGCACTAATTTTAGCTGCCCGTTTGAGGTTTGACAGTCCCTACAGCGAATTGAAAATCCAAAAAAAATGCTCAAAAATTATTTTTTTCCACGAAAAAACCAAAAATGATCTTAAGGTCACAATTCGTACAGAAATGATGTCCTTTGGCCGATTTGGGCACTTTTCCTACTTTCTCCCTTCTAATTTCACACAAAAAAAGTCAAAAAGTATTTTTTTTATTAAAAACAAAAACAAAAATGATCTTTAAGTCGGACTTTGCCTAGAAAGGATATCCTTCTGCCAATTTGGATACTTTCTACTTTTACCCTTCTGATTTCTCACTTAAAAAAAGAACGTACGAAACGTGTATTCCATTTAAAAAAAATTATCTTTACGTCAGGATTTGTCTAGAATTGACGACCTTTTTGCGATTTTGGACATTTCCTACTTTTTCCCTTCTGATTTCATACAAAAAAAAAAGTTTATTTTTTTCCCATGGAAATTCATTAATGACCTTCAGGACTTGATTCGTCTCATAATGATGTCCATTATGCGATTTCGGCACTTGCTACTTTCTCCCCCTCTGATTTCATAGGAAAATTTCAAAAAATGTGGTTGTTTGAAACAACCAAAAATTACCTTTAGGTCATGTCCAGAAAACAGCGGGAACTTCTGACATTTGAAAACTTGGCGCCTTTTCTCCCATAGTTTTACAAATGAGAACTTCTTTCACCCAGAAAAATGGAAACCTATGGCTACAATGGTATGGTAGGCCAGGGAAAACCGTACAAAATATGGTTGAGCCAACACTCACATATGGTTGTACCAACAAGGGCAATGGTTGCGGTTGCTGTTTTCATAGTTGGCGCAACCATAAGACTGTTGAAAAAGTCCAAATCACCAAAAGGACATCATTTCTGGACGAATCATGACCTAAAAGTCATTTTTGGTTTTTTCTTGAAAAAAAATTTTTTAAGCATTTTTTTTTGATTTTCAATTCGCTGTAGGGACTGTCAAACCTCAAACGGGCAGCTAAAATTAGTGCCAAACCTTGTCTATAGGTCCCAACTACAAAATATCACTGTGTCGTGCAATTCTAAGTGTATCACCGGAAAACGTTCCCTTGTGAGGCTAAAGGCAGCTGATAACATTTTGACTTATATCAATGACCCCTCTGTGAAAGCCTATTATCTTTTTCTGCACTGGATTCTGCCAAAGATTACTGGTTTAAATGAATTCTTTCAGTCAGACAAGCCAACAATCACGATGGTTCATAGCAAAATGGTCTCAGCATACCAGGACTTCCTCTTGATGTTCGTGCAGCGCGACTTTGTCATGCGGAGTCCATTACAGGACGTCAACCCAAGCGACGCGTCCAGGCACCTTCCTCTAGGGCAATTGTACATTGGTGTGGACGCCCGCGCGTACTTGGATCGCCCAGATATTGCTGCTCAGCCTCACATGGTATCGGGTATCCTGGATAGGTGTCGAAAGTTCATGGTAACCTTATGCCTGAAAATGAAAGAGAAGTAAGTATAAAAGTCACATTGAGTAAAATACACGCCCCACCCCACCTCCCCAAAAGAAGAAAAAAACTATTATTTTTTCCCCCCCATTTTTCCAGGTATGACTTTGCTGACCCTGTGTTAAGCAGGATGCGATTGTTGTTGCCAGAGGTAGCAATGTCACACAGAGAAAGAGAGAAAACTCCAAGTATCGCAACTTTGTGCTTGCTCTTACCGCGCTGCGTCCCCAGGGAGAAAGTGCAGGCCGTGGACGACGAGTGGCGAAGTCTCCCTCTGCTTTCCGCAGACTTCCCAGATGATCTCAAGTCCATCCAGGAAGCAGATAAGTTCTGGCATGCGGTATGGTTTAGTTTATCTTCTTTTGTCACTCCTATCCGCGTTTAACCGCATGAGTACACTATCCGGGCATTCCCTTATTTTCCTATACAGCTTCTCACTTATAAAACTGAGTATGGAGAGCAGCCTTTCAAGGCCCTCCCTGCTTTTGCTCTGGCGGCGCTATCCCTACCCATGGCTAATGCTGCATGCGAGAGGGACTTTTCTAAAATTAATAACATCAAAACAAAGAAGAGGAATAAATTAATCACTCCGACGGTAAACGGGTGCCTTCTAGCGAGCCAGGCAGTTAGAAAGGGAGAGGGTTGTTGTGTTAAATTTAAACCCACTGATGCCATGTATGCGAAAATGACCTCGGCGAATGTGTATAGAACTGCACGCAAACAGCAGCGTGCAGAGGACAACACTACTGAAGAAGTAGACTTAGCATCTTTGTTTACCTTTGATGATGAAAATATGTGATTTCAATGTGCCATTGCTAGATGCCATTAAGCCAAATGTGAATGTGATTACCTTTGCCTTGTGTGATTTTATTATTTACCCTAGTTTTTATGTGATTTGACATGTGATTCTTCTACTGAAAGACTGAGTTTAAGTCATTAGTGCTAATGTTTCCATTGGTTTAGTTTTTTGTCAGTTCCTAATGTCCTACTTAGTCAAGTGAAATATATGTGTTTCGTACAATGTATATAATCTCATATTATTTTGTATATGCCACGAGTATGGGTGCACACAGCCACTTCAACATTTGAATCGAATTCAAACTTTCCCGCGAAACTCGGCTCCTCCCACCCCTCCTGGTCACAGCCAACCAAAACGCTAGGCGGACTGTAGTGGCCGTTCTCGCCGCTAGGATCGCTGTATTATGCTATTTAACATCAAATTGGGCACACTCTACTCGATATTATTCTTCATTTATTGAAATTTAAACCTTAAATTAATACTTTTAGTGTTTTTTGATGAAATACGCATATTTCCGCATTTTTAAGCTAAAATCCGCATTTTTGGCCTCGGCGGTCCGCATTCCCACTCCACGGGTCTGGCAACACTGGTCTCATGCCGCCTTCCATGTGCTTCATCACTTGCTTCAGCACTTGCAGTCTTGAGGTGTTGGCCTTTTGCATGTCTGACAGGTGATGTTTGTTTAAATGCCTACTGACTAGAATCATGTTCTTCACCCACGACGTTGTCGCTCTCACTGGATTCTGACACGGCCTTGTCATTTTTTCGTCTGAACTCTGCAATAAAAATTGTTTGGGTTATATAAGTATCGATTGCATTGGCATCATTTTTAAAATAATGGGGTCTTACGCTCGAATCATTTTGTGGGGCTTCTAGGCGAGGCTTTTTGGCATTATGTAAAGTATAGTCCACTCTTGTTTTAGTCCTCTTGGACGCCTCTTGCGCCTTTTCTGAACATTTTCTTGGGGATTTCTTGGTGTCCGTGGCCTCACCGTAAGAGTAGGACCACTGCGAGTGATGTTCACTTGGAACACTGGAAAAACTAATGTGACATATGTCACATGTGCACATGTGACCAGTTTAGGTAACATCACGTAATGTTACCATATTATCGGTAACGTTTGTAATGTGACATCCTCCATGTTATTACTATAGGCAGACATAACACGTGGCACCGGATGTCACATTACCAAACGTGACCGAGAATTTGGTAACGTTTTGAAATGCGACATAAACTGGTCACATCAATTGATGTGACTCATGTCACATTAGTTTTTCCAGTGAAGAGTCTTGGTATTATGCACGAAACATAGACCAGAAAGTGGTGGACTTCAAATCTGGGGTCTTCATATTGCTCATTATTGGCTTTCAAGAACGCTCTGTCGTCGTAATAATTCTCAAAATACTTTACTAATGAGTTCATCAGGAACCTGTCTTCTTGCTGGATAATTTCTAAAAAAAAAAAAAAAACGTTATCGCTAACGCTAACGTGACAGCAGATGATAAAGACTTAGTAAAGGAGTAAAATAATAAACTGCTAGAACTGATATTGCTCGTTTTTCAGGTGTGAGTACTTTTATGTGGATTATTATTTGTGACACGTCAGTGACACGTCAGTGACACGTCAGTGACACGTCAGTGACACGTCAGTGACACGTCAGTGACACGTCAGTGACACGTCAGTGACACGTCAGTGACACGTCAGTGACACGTCAGTGACACGTCAGTGACACGTCAGTGACACGTCAGTGACACGTCAGTGACACGTCAGTGACACGTCAGTGACACGTCAGTGACACGTCAGTGACACGTCAGTGACACGTCAGTGACACGTCAGTGACACGTCAGTGACACGTCAGTGACACGTCAGTGACACGTCAGTGACACGTCAGTGACACGTCAGTGACACGTCAGTGACACGTCAGTGACACGTCAGTGACACGTCAGTGACACGTCAGTGACACGTCAGTGACACGTCAGTGACACGTCAGTGACACGTCAGTGACACGTCAGTGACACGTCAGTGACACGTCAGTGACACGTCAGTGACACGTCAGTGACACGTCAGTGACATGTCTCCTACTACGACAGAACGACGACAGATCGAGACCCTTCCCCTTACATCCGTATAGCCCTTGGTATAGGGGGGAAAGGGTCTCCATGTTTTACTTCGAGATCGAGAGTAAAAGCAGATGCTACCTTCGGTATCATCTGCTAAAAAGAAAAAAAGAACGCCTCAGTGACAACGAAATAACATGTACGTTATTGTTAGAGACATGCGCTTACCATCCACGTCCTGATCCGTCACTGATGCAAGCCCTGCTATCAATTCGCCAAGGATCATCTCGTACTGTACGAGATCTATTTGTTGTATATCGAGCTGAAGTAGATAGAGGTACGCAATCTTCCTTAGCGGCTCTGCATCTTCATCTACTTCTTCCACTAGCTGTCTTAAATGATTTGGATCGACCATTGGACTAGCGGTAACTACCTCTTCTGCCGTTTCAAATTCAGGCTTGAGTTGCAGTACAGGCGATTCGAGAAACATGCCAGCCTGTTCAATTAGTTCCTATGTGAAAAAAACAATTAGAATTATATATTTGAAAATGATAGCTCGTTTTTCTTTTCAGTGCATGTAAAAGAATGAAAATTATACCTTGCAACTGGTTGGTTTGTTACCGGTGCTGTCACTGGAAACATCGTTTTCGTCCATTACATTCTCAGGATTGATGAAAAGCTCCTGAAAATAAAAAAAAGAACATAAATAACTTTTTTTCATGTAAGTAACTGGCGAGTCAAATGATCTTTTCTGACCTCCGAATGTAATTCATCACTTTTATCTGGCGGGCTTTCATTGGCTGGCTTTGAAATGTCACATTCCATTTGGATGGCAGGATCCTATGTAAGGAGCACATGAATTAGTTTTCTACATATTATGTACGCTTACGAAAGAGTGTCAAAAAGAGACTAAGATTTTTACAGGACAAATCAAAGGATCTCTTTGGACTTGTGAAATACTCTTATCCGTCGGCCTAATGTTGGTTCGCTGTAAAACGTCAAATGTAGTTTGGATGGCAGAATCCTATGTAAGAAGCACATGAATTAGTTTTCTACATATTATATTACCAAAGAGTCTTAAAAAGAGACGAAGATTTTTACCTGACAAGTCAAAGGATATATTTGGACTTGTGAAATACTCTCATCGGTCGGGCTAATGTTGGTTCGCTGTGAAGCGTCACATGTAGTTTGGATGTCAGGATCCTATGTAAGAAGCACATGAATAAGTTTGCCACATATAATTCACACGTACTTTTGAGTGTCAACAAGAGACTGATCGTTTTTACCTCGCTAGTCATCAGGTTTTTTGGACTTGCGATTCCACTGCGTTTTCCACTTGCGATTCTATCTGTGAGATCGCCTGGTGCGTATATTTTTGTGAATAAACTCTGTTCCTGCTCTACTTTCCATTTTGTGCTGCAGAATCGAAAACCCTCGTAAAGACCTTTTGTACTAGTGAACTTTTAAAGTCCTACACAGTCGTTTTAAGCTTGGGGTGACCTATTCGGGCTGGAGCCTCGACCTCTTCATCACGTCAGAGCCATATCGAACGCCTGATCGCCAGACGTTGACCGAGGCACGGCCACACCTCCAGGACCGAGGCCACGTCGCTTACGCTGAGGTACTGCAGCACGGCCAGCATGGGCGGGTCCGGCAAGTCGCCGACAGACACCTGCACACACACACACACGCGCGCTCTCGTTATGCCACTCCAGGCCATATCGTCACGCCACCGTCACACGCACCTGACGCGCCACCACCTCCTCCTCCTCTTCCTCCTCCTCCTCCTCCGCTTCATCACACTCCTCGTCCTGGACAACACACACGAGAGAAAAGAGAGAGAGACTTTCAGACAGCCGACCTATAACCTCACTCAGGCTCACCTGCTCCTCCATCGCCATCGACTCGTCCTCCTGCTGCATCTCTTCGTCCTCCTCTCCTCCAACATCCAACTCCCCTCCTCCTGCTTCCACGTGACGCAACATGATCAGGGGCACAACGACGCCGGACGCGATACAAGCAAAACACCTTCATAGACACACACCCGCGCACCTGGCTGGCTGGCTCACATCGACGTGCCGCCGGCCGTGCTCGACGCGCGCGAGTCGAGTGACTCTGAGCCGCTATCACCTGCGGAGCAGAATAGGTCTTGCTGCAACTTTGAGTCAACACAGGCTTGCAAGTATCTTTGATGATCAGGTCGTATCTCTTGAACTCCTCAAAAGTGAAAGGCGAGTCGTCAGTCATCAAGCCCAACTTCCAATCGCAACAGATTTTTCATATTTTGTCAGGCCTACACGTAAGAAAGGGAAAACCGCTTAATTCGTCCGAAATTAGGGCACTTGACTGTATTCGCTTATTACCGTGCTTTGGTAGAGTCTAAGAGGAGAAGACTGTTCTCACTCACTCACAGAGAGACAGTCAGACGGACTCACCCCCTTTGTGCCCTCTTGTTCAGGAGAGCTTCGCTTCGCTCAGCAATAATCGCGTCAAGTCGGAGAGGAGAGAGATTCAGACCCGGCGGGCGGGGCAGTCAGGACCGCACCTGAGAACCCACCCACCACACCACACTCCTCCATGCCTCACCCCGCCCCACCCCGCCCCACCTTAAGGTGTCATAGAGATAGGTAGCCGCAAGCGGGCGTGGTGGGGGAAAACGGATCCTTCCCGCCTCTCCGCTACTCGGTTTGAAATCCGTACCAGGTAGTGCAGGTAGCACGGGGAAGGCCGGAGCTTGCGCTCGTTAATCCCTCTCCGCGCTGACCTGTCATTGGGTGACGAGGGAAGTGGATCCCCCAATAGGAGCGCTTGCGGCCACCCATCTCTATAACACATTACCCCGCCTCTTGCGTTGCTTTGCCGGAGTCTCCTGCCTGTGTATGCATGACTGATGAACCAATTTGTAGGGGTAAGTTATCTGGTGCATTAGTATGGCCGGCGATGGGGGGCTGTCTACTTGAAAAACGTCTGCAACAAGAGAGGAGACAAAAAAGTCAGCAAACGAAACACAAGGGCACGGTTGAATATTAAGAGTTATGTCTCAAAATGCAAAATCAAAATATCCCCAAAATTGAAATATTCCTAAAAAGATTTTTAGACAGATTTATTTTTGCTGCCTTACTTTGCAAAGTCAAGTGTCGTACAGTCTCACACTTTTTTACTGCAGTACCATCGAGTACTGCACTTTTTAGTGTAGTACCCTTTCCACCCACGAGGTGTCCGACACCTACAAGTGTGAGACAGTCCTTCAGTTTCAACTGTCGGACACCTCGTGTCCTACACTAAGAACTGCAGTACTATGGGTGTCGTACGCTAACAACTGTAGGACAGCCTGGTTCTACACTAAAAAGTGTAGTACTCGCAGTACTGCAGTAAAAAGTGTGAGACTGTACGACACTATTGTAGAGCTTTCCCCTTCTTTCGCTCGGAAAACTAAATTACCTTGGTCCCGAAGGGAAGGCTCTGGTGAGTCGGCCAGAGACTGTTGTAGCAAACCCTCCTCCTGCCGGTAGGAAGATTCAAGGCTTGAATCCATTGACCGCACAATATCTTTAAAAACAATAGGAAAAGTCACTTAATTAATTTAGTGTAAAGTGGTATACTCGTTCTTTACCGTAACTGTTTGGTCCATAGAAAAATGAGTGGTAAGATGAAGTTTTATGTGTATAGTTACAACCTAAAAGTGAGGTAATGAACAAGTAAACTTTGGGTCTTTTCCTTCCAAAATCTGTCAAGACAGGGGTGGGTGTTTCCGTTTCCGCCAGTCTCAAAAAGCTGGGAAACGGTGATTTAGGAAATCTTGAAGGGTCAGCAACTCGCACGTAGAAACGGCACACGGAAGATAACATTCTCGCTCCTCGCTCAAACTCAGCCCATGTGTCCGGTCTAATGTCATTGCCACAATCAAGAGCATCCCACTCGAAGGTGAAACCATAGAGTTGGTTGTTGTTGCATATTCTTGAGAAGTTGTCAGCAAATTTTTTGAACGTCTAAACCATGAAGGAGGGCTAATGGAGTCGTCACGGACCGTCCCTGGACCTTCCCCGCACTCAATATAGTGACGGATTTCTTCTAAACTGGTAAAAACCTGGCGCTCACACGACGGCTACCACTTAAGTAGGGTCTAATCTACTGAATAGAAGCTCGGTGGACTTATCCGTTTCCGTACCGGACAGCAATTTCGAAAAATAGTGGACCTGAAGGCTTTCGCCAACGATCGGGCTGGCTTGGCACAGCCCTCCATAACCTCTCAGAAACAACCTTTTGACAATTATTCCTTAATTTTGACTTTTATTGCTGTTTAGGCATAGAAATCAAGTAAAAATGCCTTCCAATAATAAAATATGATTTTAGAAACCATATTGCAGTTACGAATACAATAGAGGCCATAACCCCAGCGTCGGTCGGCTGCTAGCACAACAACAAGCACTCGAATTCCGAAAACGCCGTAAGTTTGTATTCGTAACTGCAATATGGTTTCTAAAATCATATTTTATTATTGGAAGGCATTTTTACTTGATTTCTATGCCTAAACAGCAATAAAGGTCAAAATTAAGAAATAATTGTCAAAAGGTTGTTTCTGAGAGGTTATGGAGGGCTGTGCCAAGCCAGCCCGATCGTTGGCGAAAGCCTTCAGGTCCACTATTTTTTGAAATTGCTGTCCGGTACGGAAACGGATAAGTCCACCGAGCTTCTATTCAGTAGATTAGACCCTACTTAAGTGGTAGCCGTCGTGTGAGCGCCAGGTGTTTACCAGTTTAGAAGAAATCCGTCACTATATTGGGTGCGGGGAAGGTCTAGGGACGGTCCGTGCCGACTCCATTAGCCCTACTCTCATGTCTAAACCAATCCCTCCCCGGAAACAGCGATAACATGAGCTTGGTTATCGGTCTTTACGACGGTGAAGATTCCGGCGGACAAAGCACTCTTGTTGACAACACTTTCAACATGACTCTCCACGTCGAGTGGCAAATTATTGAGTTGATCTGCACTCATTAAAGACACGCAATGGAATTGCGCTGACACTTCATGAGGTGGGGCTGGTGTTCCAATGAGCTTGGCATTGCAAGTGACCGAGGAGAATGCTGACATCCTCAAGTGACTCAACTTCTCTACATCACACTCCTGGTTGTCCTCCACCTTGACCACTTCAGCAATTTCAGGATCTGGATCATCAGTTTTCCCGTCTTCATGCTCATGCAAGACGTCTCTCACATCTACTAGCGGTTCTGGACCGTCGTCTTTCTCCTCGACCACGATCTTTTTTCCCTTCTCGTCACCCTTTTTTACAACCTTCGTCATTTCGTATGCTCCGTTTCTAGTGTAGAAAACGGTACCATTCTCCTCTCGTGCATACATAATGTTGTCTCGGTTGTGCTTGATGCTTGGCAGGGTAAATTTCTTAGCCGTCGGCACCTCCAAATGTTTGAGTCTCTGATGGTCAATGTAGAAACGAATGTTCTCAATTACTTTGCTCCGCTCGTTTTCAAGCTGGGTGCACATCTGATCGTATGATTCGGCCAAGCGAGTAAAATTTTCAAAATCATTCTTGATACATCCAGGAGAAAAATTCTCTGCCTTGAGATAAAACTCAGGAGACATCATACCAGATCCAGTAGGTTTAATGCATTTGTCAGTTTCAAACTGCTCACAAAGGCAGATAAAGGTGTCAATGAATCTATAGTCAAAAAGCCTCATCTTGACAATAAATGAACCTCCGGTCTTCAATGCCTTTAGAGCGATCAAGAGTTCGGCATATATTATGCTGATATCAGCTTCAGCAATCTGATTAACGTCTCTTTGCTTGTTGCCCTCTTCTCGGCTTATTTTGCTCCGCAAATAAGCCACTTTCTTTGTCCATCATCGCTGTGCATAGCACTTTTATAGTGCCGTCGCAGTTTTGGCTCTTGAAACGCAGCTCCGCTGGTTTTAAGATTTTTCTTCTTTCTCTTCTTCAAGCGACTCGGTAGTCGTTTTCTCTTCTTCAGCATTCAACAATAACGAGTGTTATAGTTGGAACTCATGAGTCCTCGCCTTTCTGTTCTTAATGAATTGTTGCGGTCTATGCGGATTGATCCTTGTGATATTCCTCTTGATAGCAGCCCTTTCATTACTCTTAGAGATCGATTTCGAGCAGTTCCGAAATCAGTCGATTCCAATTTTGAACCGATCGATATCGCCGTTAAAAGAACCGTTAAAACTCAATCTATCCCGGATTCATTTATAGAAACGGTTGCTCCGCTTAATCTGTGGTCTTCTACAGATAGAATGTTCATTCATCACGCACTCAAACAAGCGTCGGTAGAGTTACCTCAAGAACTCTGTTCACGCCTTTGGACAGCCTTTTTAGATTCTCTTTCAATTGACGACGCAGAAGCATCGCTCGCTTACGACCAGTGGGACGACGCTTTGGCCGAGTTAGCTATCATTAGACCAGTTTCACCTTGCTCAAATTAGATCATTTAAAATTATTGAAGTCAACATGAGTAAGTTGTTTTATTACGAGTTTGATACCGCTCAGCATGAGGAGGCTTTCAAACAAAAGAAATTTGTAAAAGTCTGCCTTCTCGAAAGGATTATTCGAGATGCGCAGGGTAATTTCAGTCATGTGGTTTCTGCACTCTCAGCCTTGCGTACCAAAATCGTGGGTATTGAAGAAGAAATATTTTGTTACGACAAGCAACTAAAATATACGATTGTGGCTATCAACACCGGAGCTGTTTTTGAACTCCTTCAAAAATTGTTCTCTGCCACTGACGTTCGCGACTTAATGAGAACACCACCCGATGCGTCTTTTATTGAGTTTTTCACCAGTATTGGTTTGTTAATTCGCGCAGGAGGGCTCGGCCAGCGAGTTTCCATTCCATATGTCTTGGGAGTCTTTTTGGCTACGTTCCGTGATCTAGGCGTCAAGGCTTTACCATCAGGGAACGCTCTTCATGACCTAGTCGAGAGATGTATAAGTGAATATGGAGAGACTGAATTGCTCGAATTGATCGGTGACGACAGAGCTAGGGACCTTGAGGCGTGGCGTCGCTTGCTGGATCGTGATGTTCCTAGGCATCGCGGTTTAAGTGCGGTTGACACTCCGCCTAACACGCCGTTGCGCGAAGTATTTTCGGAGTCTGTTGGAATTGGTCGAGGTTCACAGTATACTAGGTCCAGGGGAGACCGTTCTAAAGTACCTGCGATTAAGAAACCGGGCTCTGGGCCTACGGCGAGCGGCGGCGTGGAGCGTGGTCGCGTACTGTCTTCTTGTGTGGAATTGCCCTCCACTAGTAGGGATACTGCAGAACGTGAGACGATTGTCACACCTGAGAGTGAGGCGTCGGGTCAGGCGGAGGTCGGTTCCGTCAGGTTGGGTGGAGTTTCTAGTGAATCTGCCTCGCAGTTCGCTGATTCTGCTCAGCCTAGCGCTCCGCCTCTGTCTTCTTGGAAAGCACTTTGGGCTCCGCCGGTGTTACCGAGAAGGCTGCTTCTGCGGAACATGCCACGACACTGACGGGTGCAGAGGCGTCGGCTGCGGGCTCGGGATCTGGAATTTGTGATTCAGCTCCGCTGATCACGATCCCTGAGAACGAACCTGCTGCCGGTGTTTCGGACGATTCTTCTTCGATGCGATTAGGCTCCGCCCCCACCCCTCTTGGCTCGAGCGCCAACTTTTTGAATTCACAGGTGACGGTCGAGGCAGGCGGGAGGAGAGAGAGAAAAATAAAAGATTTTGGGTTTTGATCTCATCCTATCTATTCCAAGGAGGAAACAGAGTCAAGGTAGGTTCGCGATTTTTAAGATACTTGATACTGGGGGGTGGGGGGGGGGGGAAGTTTTTTGGTGTTCCCTGCTTTCCAATCACTTGAGATGGATGACCATGAAATACGTCAACCTCACCAAACCTAACCTAATCGAACCCCATTAAAATAGAGAGAGATGGACATCAAAGCTTATGATACATCAAGTGTGTTCATACATGAATGTTATTTTGTTATTTTTCAGCAATTTTTGGGAGATTTGTTTGCTTGCGTGATGATGTTGTTTGGTGCTTACAACTGAAATTTGAGTAAAGCTTGTTTTCAAAGTAATGTATTAGTTGAACCTCCAAACAATTATCTCTGCGTTGTCAAGCAAGAAAAAATCTCAGTCCACAGTTATAATACAGCTTAGACAGGTTTTAAATTTAAATTTATTTATTTGCCAAATAGGTCCCATGAGCACTCAGCTCTTATTAAGGGACACTTTATTAGTTTAAGAGCATTCATATTTTGTAATTGTAAATGAATTCGTTCATTGCCTCTGTTAAATTCACTCTTTAAAGCAGGGCAATTTCAATTCATAACTTAAAAAAAATATATATATATATCGGAATAATAATAATTTTGCCAGGGTGGGAAACTTGCCTTGCAATACGAATTAAATGGAGCTCGTAACAGAAGTCACAGTTGTGCAGTACTGGTTGAGTGGGCACGCCCCCTGTTGTTTGTGTGTGTGTGATTGCATTAATACCCTTGTATTACTGATCATTTGCATACCGAATTGTAAAGGGGCTTGTGTTACTTTATCTCCCAAACTGTTGTCAATTCAATAGAAGAAAAAGTCTACACCTGTTTTACTGTGTTTTGGTATGAAGTTTAAATATGCGAGTAAGGTCTTCTTTTCCTGTATTGCTCTTAATCGTATGTTTAAATTGGTCAACGTAGACTACTGATGCCCTTCCGACTTAATTTGTTCTGACAGTTTCAATATGTGTGTATATTTGGACAAGTAGATCTTTGTTCTAACAATTTGTTAATCTTGCCTTCACCTACAGTTATCTCTCCATTTTATACCGTGTAAAGATTAAGTGTTACTGAAGCTCAGAAATAGTTGCATCAGCATGTTCTGTAAATTTGCGAAACTTGTTCAGGTATAATCTTTGATGTCCTCTGGCATAAATCAATCATGAGAGTAGGGCTTTATGGAGAGGAAAGTGTAGAGGCCCGGTGGCCTGCCTCACCAAATATTGCGCCAATTTAATCTTTAACCCGTAATCCGATCGACCTGAACGCGACGCCGTTCGAAAGAGCAATGTGTAGCCATAACAAATTTTATCCAGATCGGACGCCTCCTTCTTTGTGCGCCGCGCGCCAACCGCTCAGCGCCTGTGATGCGGCAACGTCCCGGCCGCTTCCAGCCGGCCTGCTAGCACGGCCGCAAAACGTTCTTTGTGTGTTTTCGCTGAAACGGAGTTTTGAGATCCGCTCCGGGTCAAAATTTGTTCCAAACACAATGAAATAATTTTAGGAAGCATTTACGACCGATAGGTACCACTTATTCGTGATTTCTCGTAATTGAGTTCCGCGGCGCCTGGGAGAGGGGCTAGGAGGTTATGTCTTCGTGAGTCGGGCTGCTACCGAAGGCAACAGGAGACGCTTTACGCTCGCTTTATCGGATATTTTAGACAGGTAAGACACCAAAATGATAAAAACTAAGCATCACCAGTGTTTTGGTCGACAATTTGAATAATAAACTTGTAACGTCATCTAATACTAACACTGGAAATAGCGTATCATAATGATAGTGTCTGTGTTTCTCGCTTGCAGATATCAGAATGGACGACAGTTGCAGTGCTCTTCCTGAGGATGACCTTATAAGTGTAATGAACGATATTTCAACCAGAAGTGACAATCTTTCAAGTGACGCTTTGGTCGAAGTCAGTTTTTCTGACTTGGGCCCTGAACATGAATCAACTCCTGCCAAAGGGAATAGGCCTCACCAGACTGTCGGGATTCGAAGCTCTCCCAGGCTGAGGAGTAGAGCACTATCACCGATCTTTGAGGCAGTGCACTTTTCAAAACACTCTAACAACGTTCAATACATTTAAGAGATGGTGAACATTTTACGCCTTGAGTAGGATTAACTGCACCAAGAGTTGAATGCAATTCAACACTTGAGGATATTACTTGCTGATTGCTAGATGGTCCAGGAGGTAAGGAGGCAAGTGATTCAGCCATGCTTTCTTCATCATTAATTTGGATAGTACTTGCAACAATAGAAGCAGCTGATTCAGGTCTCGAATCACTTGTGTCACTAGGCTGAGGAATTGAATGTCTCCGAAGAGTGACGATCCAGGTCTTGATGAGGCAGAAGACGATGGCCTAGAATCGATGGAGGAATCAGAAACTTCAGATTTCTCAAGACTAACTGAGATATTAGCTCCTGTCGAATCATCGTGACAGTCAGCAGATGTAAAATATCCCTGAAACAACAAAAATGATAAATATTACTTTACAAGTACACTATCTTTAAACACATTTTTTATTTTTATTTTTTAAAAAAGCAAGAAGCAAAGACATCAGCCTAAATATAACATGTTTGGAAATATCAATTTTGCACTTTGCAAAATTGATTTAAAGTGAAGGAACTCGTTCTTTACAAACAGAATGTGTATCAAAACTGGTTTTGTTATGTGTGGAATTATGTTGAAACATAAACTTGCTGAAATTTCATGATCCCAATGACACTACACTTAGGAAGAAGTCCAACAGGTTTTTGATTGTTGGCTATTGTTGGAGTTCAGCGCCGTTTCGAAATTACCGAAATATCGATTTGAATACGTCAGCACCCACTTTCCCGATAGCAGAGTTGCAGGGTCTGAAAGAACTTTCATTTACAGGAAAAGTATAAATTTTATCTCATTACATCAGAGGAAAAGAAATGTTTACCAAAGCTGGAAGATATGTTTTCAAGTGTAAATATGTTGAAGATTAAAATGTTTTTCGTGGGATATTTAAGTTACAAATATATGTTCCAACGCCGTTAAAACGGATATTTTCAAACGTGATTTACTCAAAAATTTTCATTGTAGAGAAGAAAATAATTCGTTTACGGATAAAAGAACGTCTTTCAAGCTTTAAAATAAGTATACAGTTATGTTATTTAGTTATGTGGTTTGTGAGAAAAGGTAGGTCACTAACAAAACCAAGTTTTGAACACAATACTCGTTCTCTTCACATTTACCTAAGATGTAGATACTGTTGTAAAGAACGAGTTAAAAAAACCTCTGTATTTAAGCCATCAGTTCCTCTGCCGTCAATATCATTGATGTCAGTCCCTTTGTGATGGTCTTCTATAAATGAAGCTCGGACCTGTGAAAGAATGTTAACAGTTTCATAATGTAAGTTGATAAAATATTAAAAGATATACAATTTCTGTTAAAGAAAATTGTTCCTCGTTGTCAGAAAAAATGCATTCTGCAAGGTCTGGATCTCCAATTCCCAATGGAACATCCTGGTTGGTCTTTGGTTTGTAAGTGCCTCGTCTCTTCGGCTGTTTCACTTTTTTCCTTCGGGGTACGCGTGTTTAAGGCTTCTTTCTTGCAGTAGATGCACACGAGTTGTCAGTCCCCGACTCCATTTTAAGCTAAAACGTAAGAAGCAAGTTACAAAAAGATCCACGACTTGCTTCATTACCCAAGTCTACGGAGCCCTTCACCCCTTACGCTCTTTCCAGTGTTAGTAATAGATAACTTTACAAGTTTATTGTTCAAATTGTCGACCAAAACACTGGTGATGCTTAATTTTCATCATTTTGGTGTCTTACCTGTCTAAAATATCCGATAAAGCGAGCGTAAAGCGTCTCCTGTTGCCTTCGGTAGCAGCCCGACTCACGAAAACATAACCTCCTGGCCCCTCTCCCAGGCGCCGCGGAACTCACACTGGTAAAACTAAGGCGTAGCCTTACGCCCCGTTTTCAAGCGTACTGAGATTACGCTTGAAATCAAGCGTAATGGGTCGATCGGCTCCTATTTGTCCTATCTAAATGTATGGGAGAATTTCTTTCGTACGCTTGATTTCAAGCGTAACGTCTTCAAGCGTAACTGTATGCTTCATTCAAGCGTACAGTTACGCCTTAGTTTTACCAGTGCAATTACGAGAAATCATGAATAAGTGGTACCTATCGGTCGTAAATGCTTCCTAAAATTATTTTATTGTGTTTGGAACAAATTTTGACCCGGAGCGGGTCTCAAAACTCCGTTTCAGCGAAAATACGCAAAGAACGTTTTGCGGCCGTGCTAGCAGGCCGGCTGGAAGTGGCCGGGACGTTGCCGCATCACAGGCGCTGAGCGGTTGGCGCGCGGCGCACAAAGAAGGAGGCGTTCGATCGGGATGAAATTTGGTATGGCTACACATTGAACCTTGCTCTTTTGAACAGCGTCGCGTTCAGGTCGATCGGATTACGGGTTGGAGAGTAAATTGGCGCAATATTTGGTAAGGCAGGCCACCGGGCCCCTACACTTTCCTCTCCACAAAGCCCTTCTCCATGAATCAATTGCTTTTAACTCTCAAACACCAAGTACTGTAAACGGTCAATTGCTCCCGCTATGGAAACTGAATAAATTAATAAATAAATGTCAGAAGTCTTTTTAATTTAGGATCTAAGTTTTAACTTATCCTGATAGCACCCCCAGTTCAGTATACAGATATGCTTGACTAGCAAAGAAGAAACAACAACATAAATGTGATGACACACGTAAAACATTTTTAAAAAAACTTTTGAGGTGAACAGCAAACATTTCAAAGGAAAACCTTAACTTAAAAACTAAATGGAAAATCTGGTGCAACAATTTTTAACACATACTTTTTACTAAGATCACCATTGCACTACAATATACTATGTCAATATTCTGAACCATTATTTGCATAATAGTCTATAGTGGCTGCAGCCTCCCTTTCACACTTCTCAATTTCTTGGGTGGAGTGTTCGGGAAGCGCCAAGGTCCGTTGAGCAGTCCAACTGCCTGAACCCACGAACCGACTCCTCACCACCACCTCTTCCACTCCCAGGGTCTTTGGATACTTCGCCAGTACCTCGTGCGCTCTGGCATCCAGCACACAAACTCCCTGTCCTGTTAATTGTAACATTTAATAATATACCCTTTACAGTTTCTATAACAGGAATATTATTATGAATGAGTCTCATCCTTACCGCCTTGTGCCCTGAACTGCCTGACTGCCTCCTCCAGGTCCTCTTCATCCGCGGCATGAACAAGAGATTCTGCCTCTGCGCGCATCATGTCCTCGTATGAATTTTGGAAGAAAGAGTAGACATTTCTCCTCGCCGAGTTGTCAAGATTAAACAGCACGGTCTCAGCCGTCAGAGCTGGACCATCTGTGTCTCGAGTCTCTGCAAGGGAATAACCACAGCATGTGTATGAGCTCTCTTGCGATGCAAAAGTAGGCACTGACTTGGTATTGCAAGGGGGAAACAACTCTTAAATTTTTGTTATCCTTGTAATTCCAAAAAATTAAAAAAAAATTAAAAAAAAAAATTAAAAAAAAATGAGATATTCAGGAAAATTCAAAATAAATAACAAACAAAAAATACAGAAAAACTTACGAAAATTGAAGGAAGTTCATTACAAATTCATTAAAAATTCAAGCAAAACTTCACAAAATTAAAAAAAATTACGGTATTTGTTCAGCAAAATTCAGAGTTGTTTCCCCATCGAGGAATTGCCTCACGCGTTCACCTAGAATCTTATGTGATTATGGATGCCGATATCCATGTACCATCTGACATTAAATGTGTTAGTAAGGAGACGTACCGATGCGCTGTGGCGTGGGCGCGCCGACAGTGAGGTGGAGTGAAGCAGCCTCTTCGACTGCACTGGCGTCTCCTGCATGAGGCTGCTGGTCAGTTGGTGCTGCAGCTGCTGCTGCTGGTGGGGTGCATACTGGCGGTGCTGCTGATGGTGGGGTGCACGCTGGCTCTGCACCTGCATTTGAAGGGCCTGCAAAGGGGATGAGCAGAACATTTATTGGAGGGCTGTAAATTAAAATGCCCAGTAGTGCGCTACGCTGCTACGATTTAACACGGATGCGTGACCACAAAGTGGTCATGTTGCACTGAATGTGTTAAGCTTATAGAAAACAAATTCACTTACAGTTGGCTAAGGACCCGGACACAGCATGTATATGTTTGCACAGACTGTGCCTGTCTGGGCATGTGCAGACAAACATCCGCCCTCAGAGTCTGTCGCAGGAGCTGCATACCAGCACGCAGCAGCAGAAGGGCGCTCCTGTCCTGCGCACGGTGTAGCTAACACCCGGCTTGCTTTCGCAGCGCACCTTCCACGCGCCGCCGCCGCCACCTACAGCGCGCACATTGAGGCCCTTGGCATTGCGGTGCCTCTTTGGCACTTCAGTGGGTTTTCCTGTAATAAACAGAAATCATGAGCTCAGGAAAGGACTTAACTCGTCTATCGGTGCTGAAATCTCAGCGCCGCGTGGCTGTGGCTGTCAATGCTGGCTGTCTGCAGCGCAAATTGCCTGACTGCACTGTTATTCAATTACTGTGACGTCACGTTCTTTTTCATGTGAAAAGTGTCACATTGTTTAAACTGTAATGTCACATTCCTTTCAACGTGAATCGGCCAGAATATGGGGTCTAAATTTTATTGTCACATTCAAAAGAATATGACATTAATATTAAAAGGAATGTGACACCGTTCACATGAAAAAGAATGTGACGTCACAGTAATTGAATAACAGTGCACAACCTGCTCATCACGGCATGCCTTCCATCACGTGCATCGCCGATATACGTGTGTCCACAACACGTAAGAAATCCGCCTTAGGCAGTTTAAGCTGCTCGATCCAGCACACGCAAAAGAGGCCGCGGTATGACCATTGCCCTTGAGCTCACTTACCTCTACTGGATCTAGCTACACTGGCGCTGCAGCTGCCGCCGGTGGTCGGCTGCACGCTCGCGCTGCTGCTGGTCCTGGAGTGCACACTGGTGCTGCAGCTGCCGCCGCCGGTGGCCGGCTGCACGCTCGCGCTGCTGCTGGTCTTGGACTGCACGCTGGTGCTGCAGCTGCCGCCGCCGCCGGTGGTCGGCTGCACGCTCGCGCTGCTGCTGGTCTTGGACTGCACGCTGGTGCTGCAGCTGCCGCCGCCGCCGGTGGTCGGCTGCACGCTCGCGCTGCTGCTGGTCCTGGACTGCACGCTGGTGCTGCAGCTGCCACCGCCGCCGGTGGTCGGCTGCACGCTCGCGCTGCTGCTGGTCTTGGACTGCACGCTGGTGCTGCAGCTGCCGCCGCCGCCGGTGGTCGGCTGCACGCTCGCGCTGCTGCTGGTCTTGGACTGCACGCTGGTGCTGCAGCTGCCGCCGCCGCCGGTGGTCGGCTTCACGCTCGCGCTGCTGCTGGTCTTGGACTGCGCGCTGGCGCTGCAGCTGCCGCCGGTGGTCGGCTGCACGCTCGCGCTGCTGCTGGTCTTGGACTGCACGCTGGTGCTGCAGCTGCCGCCGCCGCCGGTGGTCGGCTGCACGCTCGCGCTGCTGCTGGTCTTGGACTGCACGCTGGTGCTGCAGCTGCCGCCGCCGCTGGTGGTCGGCTGCACGCTCGCGCTGCTGCTGGTCTTGGACTGCACGCTCCCTGATGGAATTTCCGGAGGAGCTTTGGATATCCAGGGCTCATTTCAATTGTTTCATCCACGGAATATGTCTGGATAACGAGGTTTCTCATCGGGTGTTCATCAGCATTCTCCAGCACAGATCCTGAGACTGTTCCCGTCCTGCTCTATGTATCCAAGAGTCATCTAGATCTCATGTGCGTCCTCCAGGATTCATCTCGTCCCCATCATAATAATCCGGAAGTTATCCAGAGCTCAAATGGCTCAAATCCATTCTATCCATAGTCCATCACCTCTCATCCAGTAGTCCAGGCCGTAGGCCTTATCCTCAGCCGTCCAGGTACCGTCCTACATAACCAGCAGCCATCCAGGTCTTCTCCACAACCTCCAGGCAACACCCTCCCTCATCCTCACCCATCCAGTTTTCATCCCCTCTCATCCTTTCTCATCCACTGTCATCCAGAGGTCCTCCTTACGCGTCCTCGCTTGTCCAGGGCCCATCCAGCATACCCAACAGCAATCCAGGTCCTCTCCCCAACCTCCAGTCTACATCCCCCCTCATCCCCAACAATCCAGTTTTCAGCCCCTCTCATCCACAGACATCCAGGAGTCATCCTCACGCGCCCCAGCTTGTCCAGGGCCCATCCTGCATACCCCAAATCAATCCGGGTCCGCTCCGCGACCTCCAGTCTACATCCTCCCTTATCCTCCCCCATCCAGTTTTCATCCCCTCTCATCCACTGACATCCAGGGGTCATCCTCACGCGCCCGCGCTTGTCCAGGGCCAATCCTACATAAGCAGGAGCAACCCAGCTCCTCTCCGCGACCTCCAGCCCACCTCCTCCCTCATCCCCGCCCATCCAGTTGTCATCCCCTCTCATCCACTGTCATCCAGGGGTCATCCTTACTCGTCCCCGCTTGTCCAGGACCCATGCTACGTACCCAGCAGCAGTCCAGGCCCTCTCCGCGACCTCCAACCCACATCCTCCCTCTTCCCCGCCCATCCAGTTGTCATCCCCTCTCATCCACTGTCATCCAGGGGTCATCCTTACTCGTCCCCGCTTGTCCAGGACCCATGCTACGTACCCAGCAGCAATCCAGGCCCTCACCGCGACCTCCCGCCCACCTCCAGCCTCATCCTCGCCCATCCAGTTGTCATCCCCTCTCATCCACTGTCATCCAGGGGTCATCCTTACTCGTCCCCGCTTGTCCAGGACCCATGCTACGTACCCAGCAGCAATCCAGGCCCTCTCCGCGACCTCCAACCCACATCATCCCTCATCCCCGCCCATCCAGTTTTCGTCCTCTCTCATCCACTGTCATCCAGGTGTCATCCTCACTCGTCCCCGTTTGTCCAGGACCCATGCTACGTACCCAGCAGCAATCCAGGCCCTCTCCGCGACCTCCAACCCACATCCTCCCTCATCCCCGCCCATCCAGTTTTCATCCCCTCTCATCCACTGTCATCCAGGGGTCATCCTTACTCGTCCCCGTTTGTCTAGGACCCATGCTACGTACCCAGCAGCAATCCAGGCCCTCTCCGCGACCTTCAGTTTACGTCTACATCCTCCCTCATCCCCACCCATCCTGTTTTCATCCTCTTCCATCCACTGTCATCCAGATGTCGTCCTTACCCGTGCCCGCTCGTCTGCCGGCCCAATCCTACCGGGTGGGTTTGCCTACTAGCTCTGCACGTAAGGTGTCAAAGCCACTTCGGTAGGCCACCTCGCCCGCACCTGCGTCCTTTCTGAAACACCTGGTCTCGCACCTGGTGCATAGCTAGCAACTAACCGCCATAGGGTGACTCAGGAAGTATGCCTGTTGTCCTCTGATAAATTCGGTGAACTACCGGAGCTGGCGCCTCCGAAACCTTGAAACCTACCCTGCAGTATCTACATGAGCTAAAGACTGATTGTTGCCTAAGACCGACAAGGCTGACTGAGAGTTGGCACAGGCGCTAGAGTAGTCGGGATATGTTACTACGCGACTTCTGCAAAGTTCACCGAGTGAGACAACAAAGCCGTCCCGAGCAGTACGACAGGGATGCAAGAACAACTACGGCTCTCACTTTTACCCGGAGAACCGGGTAACCCACAGGTACCCACCTGCTCGGGTAGGAACCGGGTCTGCGAGTAGTTGCGGGTTACCCGGGTATACCCGACGGAACCGCGCCTGTAAGTAGGCAATTTGGCGAACCGGTTACCGGGTACCCGGTGGGTATTCGGGTTACCTGTCACTACCCGCCGGACCAGGCCCGTATCCGAGTACCCAGCGGTCCGGTTCTCTTGTAGAACAACTGACTGGCGACTAAGTCGACTGCGCGGCAGGATGTCGCTACTCCAGTGTCGAGAGACTTTTGAGGCAATCTGCGTATACTTCCTCACACCGCTTTTTGCCACCAGCAGATACGCTCGCCTTATGCTGCTTATGCGTGACTCTGCAGTGTTGTGCATTTGATGCAATGTAAAACATTTAAAGCTAGAAACTTCTTTATCAAACTCGGCCCTTACACTGATAACGAGATTGTTAAGGTAGTAGGAGCGACTTATAAAGTCAAAAATTGAAGTTTCGATTTTTAGGTTGATATTATGCTTAAAATTCATTAAATAAATCATAGAATAATTTTACATATCAAAAACTACTCAAACACTGATATATTACGAGAAATACGCGAAGTAAAACTCGGTTCGGAGGCCGGGTCTGCGCCGCGCGCCATGGCGTACTATGGCCGCCATAGCTGCTGCGGTCGCCACCCCTCTTTTAAACTTAACAGAACTTTCTTAAATTGCCGGTGACCTATACTTTTTATGATCTCGTTAGGTTCCTTAGGTCTAAATGCACAACCTTTGTACGAAACATTTTGCTTCATCTTTAATACGTGACTTTGAAATAAATTGTAAAGTTAGGCTAGCGGCGCTCCGGGGCCGGTTTCCCATAAGACGCCATGTTATTTTGAGCGATTTTCGATGCTTAATAATTTAAAATATAGTCCGGTAAGGTGGTTATTTTAGATCGGCATCGCAATAAGGGGGCTTTAAAGTATATTTTCTGAAAGTTTCAGAATTTTGTCTTTAAAACGTGAAGTCGCTCCTACTACCTTAAAGCTTTTGTGTTCTATTGGCACACTACCTTGCAGCCTTTAACTCGTAAACTGGTTCTACGTTCTGATGTTTCAATCAAGTACAGAATTTAAAGAAATATCGGGACAACTCGCAAACGGTTCAATGTACTACACAAGAAATTAAGTATTGTGTTGTTTTTTTTAATCACAACCAGAATTATTTTGAGGTTGGCAGAAGTGTTGATTGGAGGATGCGGATATCTGTTCATATATTCTCCTTTACATAGCCTGTATCCCATATACCACATTAACTTGAAGTATCGAGTCGATACTCGGTGGTATCGATACTTTTATGGTCGATCATCGATTCCCCGATACCTTTTTATAGCGTAAGTATCGATACCCGGGTATCGATACTACAGTTGGTATCGGCCGTCCCTAGTCAAATTTATCTGACAGGCTTTTACCGTGCTAAACTAATGTTGCAAGGCATTACTGTGCCTGATGTTCTTGACCAAAATGTTGAAAAAGTTGGCAAATCATACATCAGAAGCAAATTTCAAAACTCAGCGGTAAGAAACAACCAGGATTATGGTATCCAGTAAATGTGTACAACAGTATTACTTTATGTAATGTTTCTTCACACAGAAAAGGTGGACACGGGAGCAATCTAAAGCTGAGGACTTTGCTGACAGCAGACTAAGAGAAGAAGTTGAATGAGAAGCAAGCTGATATAATTATAATTATTATTATTATTATTATTATTATTATTATTATTATTATTATTATTATTATCATTTTTTTTTTTAAATTTCATTCTTCAATTAATATGTGCTTTTATTTTTCAACTTGGCTGTAAGCATCTTTGTTTGCTGATAGTAGGCTGAAAAGAAGATTTTACTTTATTCTTAAATTGTTATGTACTTGAATCTGTGAACTTTGCTGTACAATAATCATCTTTGTTTAATTCCGCAACCTAAGTCCTTCAAACAGACCCCAATCGTATGGTCTTACATACCTTTACCTAGAAATGCCCATTGTATCATACACCCATAGACTTAAAAGCCCATGGCCACCAACACCCATAGGCAAGAACGCCCATGCATGGCCATCACAACCCATGGGCAAGAATGCCCATGGCCATCAACACCCATGGAAAAGAATACCCATGGCCATCAACACCAATGGAAAAGAGTACCCATGGCCAGGAACACCCATGGACAAGAATGCCCATGGCCACCAACACCCATGGGCATGAAAACCCATAGACTAGGTCACCCATGGCCACTTATAACCATGACCAGTTTACAATGGCCATCCTGCCCATGGGCGGTGGCCATGACTGCCCATGAGTGTCCATGGTCATCAGATGGCCATGGTAACCCTCATGGTAATCTTAGCCTGG